>JAABKJ010013794.1:0-10237 GCA_011634705.1 Andricus grossulariae
GATCGACTCTTCACTTACCGAAATTGTCAGCTTTTGCAATGACAACATTCAAAGACGATGGGGCACCTCTAAATATTGTTTAAAATATAAAAAAACCCTACAATTCTACAACCGCATGAACTACCGTTATTTGCCTTTCGCTCCTGCGAAAACCCAAAGTGTTTTTTTATGGTCACCCTACTCCGGGAGCTACGACCATAGTTCCTTAAAGCAACTAATCCCAACGCAATTGGAACGCATACGTATCCACTTCAGCTCATACTGTACTAGAAGGTAAGCAAGAGCGGACAAGTAACGCAATATACTTTGTACAACACTGTTCTTTGGCGTCCGGTCTCTAGCCACGGATGCCATTACGCGGCACATGGAACATTTGGAGATAAAGGTTTCACCCCTGTATACATTTTTAGATCTACAAAATGGACCTTGTAGTCTTGGTACAGCCTGCTCAGCTCGAAATAAAGTGCTTGATATTTCGCTTGTTTTTCTTCCTCCTTTACCGTGATGTTACCATCGGCTGATACCGAAAATTCAATCACGTGAATTATCTTTGTTTTCAGCTTTCGGAGAACCATATCAGGCTTTCCAGCACTGATACGTTGATTGGTGGAGAATGAGAAATACAGTAGATGTTACATTGATTATTCTACCCAACAGACTCGAGTTGCCTCTGGGTATATACAGGGTGTCTCAGACCACGCGCCCACCCCTTCTAGGATATAAAATACCTAACAAAATTAAAAGTTCAGTACCTCGTAATAGTAAATGGACTATGCCCGATCAATTGTAGGTATTTTCAACTTTCGGCTCCCACCGGAAGTGACTTATTTGGACTGGAAGTCGTTTTTTGTTCACGTCAACTCGTGTTTAGTCAGTCAGCTTTCGGAATTTTGAAATAAAATCTTTAGGGCATTTTCAGGTGGAAAACGACGATTTAGAAGAAAAAAAATCCTACAAAAGTTACTTTCTACCGTAGAATCGAAATCAATAAAGAAAAATATGTCATATTATTTTAAAACAATGACTATCGGTCCGAATAGGCCACTTCCGATGGAAGCCGAAAGTTGAAAATACCTCCAATCGATCGGGCACAGTCCATTTACTATAAGGAGGTACTGAAATTAAAATTTTATTAGGTATTTTACATTTTCAAAAGGGTGGACGGGTGGTCTGAGATACCCTATATAGCAAGACGGGCATTAGATCAATACCATAGGAGAGCCGAAGATGGTAATATAACAATTTTAGAGCCGCATTGTGTATGCACCCGTAGCATGCACACTTTGAGCATCCACTGAGAACATGTCCAAATGTTTCTGGTTCTAGCTTGCATGCATGGCAGTTGGTACCACCTAGATGTACATTCATTATGTGCTCACGGTAAACTGAGGTTTCTATAAGGCCGCATTGACAGGTAGAATAAATCCGTTAGTCTCCATTCTCAATCCAGCAAACTTGAGAGACATGTTGGGCAGACCCATCTAAAGCTCATGTCCACGTATAATTCCGTAGAATTTATCGTCAAGGGGCTTGTTAGCATGATCTCTCAGAAGAAGCGAATGTTCTATATCCTTAACATGACTTTTTTTAACACTAGAGGTGTTAGTTATGCTAGGCCATGTGTAGTATCTCTGAAATCAATTGGGAGACTAAGCTCCTCTGCAGCCCTATCTGCGGCACGGTAGAGAAACGCCGCAGCATTGACGACTCCAGGTTGACTTACGAGTCGTATGAGAGGATCTGTTCTATTTAGAACTGAGCAGGCTGTAGCCAGAACCGTTCTTCAAAGAATACACTCCAAGCTCAGCAAACCTCTACTCTCATTATCACGAGGGTGGTATATTCGAGTTACGGAATATTAACGTTCCATTTTACTGCACCAAACATATAGAGTAGTAGAAACGGCCAGAATATTGGTCGCCTGGATCTTATTTTTTCCCAAATTTTTCTGAAAAATTAGTGATACTTTTTTTCAGGGGCCGTTTGTAACACACGCACATTTTAAGTTTCCGCTTGCGGTATTCGAAGATATGCATATGTCTCTCCATTACCAAAATGTTACATGGTATTTCCACCTATGAGTTGAAAATCCTGATCGTCGTAGGTGGACGCAGGCACATTTATCCAGTTCAAAGCTCATGGCAATCGCCTTAAAGTACCTATTTACTGCCGCCACAAGGATGTTAAGGTCCACCTTTGAAGAAGCAAAGAGTTTGAGGTCGTCCATGTATAAGAGGTGGTTGGCATTATATTTCCTTCTGTTTCGCGGGCCATATAGGTATCCAGAGCTAGGTATCACTAGTCTTTTGTCAGATGTTATGACAAATCTTGTCCGCTACAAGATCAAAGGCTCTTTTATGCATCTCACTATTTTTGGATGCACCTCCAAGCACTCAAGGAGCTTAATAAGTAGCTCATGGTTCGTGTTATCGTATGCCTAATGGCAGTCAATCCAATCCAAGGACAGATTGCGTCGATACCTGATCGAGTCCTGGGTAATACACCTATTTTTAGCAGTTTCTCCCTGAAACTTGCTAGCCCTCTCTTATATCCACGTAGTTCAATTATTGCACTCCATAGCGGCTCGATAGATGTTAATATCCTCTCTTCAAGGATGTCAGTGAATAGCTTGTATAAACAATCTATGAGTCTGTAGTTTTTTGGACTTAACAAAACTCCGGTCTTAGGAATCAGTAACGTGCGTCCTTCAGCTAGCCACTGCGAGAATGGTTGTTCTCTGTTTAGGAAAGTAACAAATATATGAGCTAGATGTTGGTGATAAGAAGTGAACTGCTTTCACCAAAAGCTGTTGTTTTCATCAGGTCCTGGAACTGAAAAGTTTTTAGATCTAGCGATAACTTTCTTCACTTCTTCAGCAGTAAGTAGTGGGCACTCTTCTGGAATTTTAACCTTTGCCTTTGGCAAAAGATACAAAAGGTAGATATATCTGAAGTGCCTTCATTGAACTGATAAGTATTTCCATATACTTGCTCCCAGAAGACTTGAATTTCTTCTCGGCTGGGCGGATTTTTAACGACACGTGACGTTTTATTGAACAGACGAAGAGGATTAGTAGAAACCGTGGCACTTTCCGGAATCCACTTTACTCGCCATTCAAGGCGCTGTTTCGCTTTTGAAAGAAATCATTTTTTTTTCGGCCAGTACTGCTTGATGGTCAACAGTTCACACTTGTTCAGCGTGTGATTTGCTTTCCTTGAGGGGGGATCCTGCTTTAGGAGGCCTAAAAAAAGCGTTTTTAGGGGTTTTTTTCGGACAGAGAAAAATCCGCAAGTCTAGAGAACTTTCTAGAATATTTTAATGTATATTGGAAGATTGTAAAAAAATTTTTTGAGAGAAAAATATTCAACCGCAAATGATTTTTATGCACATTTGTGCAGCACCTTGCAATTGCAGTCGGCAATCGGCGGGAAAGATGGAACTCGTAATTTTTGTCGGAAATGAAAAACCGAAGAAAATTTCAATTTTCATATATTTCTCTTCTATGTGAACTGAGAAAAACCCGAAAAATTGTGAAATAAACAATTTGGAAAAATCGTAAAAACGAATGCTCGAGAAAACGCGCTTCAAAGGCTTCAAACTTTACTTTCTGAAAAACTGTTATTTTTTTATCACCTACAGTAATAAAAGCTAATCAGCTATTCCTGCTTCACTTTTACGAATTCAAAATATGGTTTTGATGGACCGTGGAACCTTTTCAGGTATACAGTTCGGATTTATTAGACCGAGGGGTGGAGCGCGCGCTCCATCTGCCCGAGCGTTCGTGTACTTGCTCGACACCCCACCCACCGCATTTAGTACTGTATCTTTGAAAATATTGCGAATCAGCCTCTATACCTTCAGATACATATTCTTAGACATATTAGGAATAGCTTTAAGCAATAAAAAAAATCGATTTGTTGAGCCTTCTAAAGCAGGATACCCCTTTAACCAAAAAATTACACAGTACAGGCAAAAACGAGCAAAAGAAGGGTTGGAAGGTCAATAGACTGGACCCCGCAGTACTCACGAAGGAGATCAACAAAAAGGGAGAGCGCTTGTTAGCTGAGACCACACAAATGATGACAACGAAGCAAACAGCTAATGAATTGGTTAAAGATACAACGAGACTCATTGTTAAAGGTTGTGATGCCTCGGTGCCTAAACGCTCACGACAAAACAGTAGCACCTTTTGGGTCGAAGGATCCTGATACAATGAAAAACATTGTTAGACAGCTTTATCCGGCCCATACAGTGTGTTCTAGTAACCAGATGGATTCCCAGTGGAAGTTATAAAGGTGACTGCCAGAGAATTTTCTTTCTTGCTGCTGAATATGTTCAATTCCTGCTTAGTAGCTGGACTGTTCAGTCCAAGGTGGAAGATCCAAAACTTGGTGCTGCTGAATAAGGGAAAGGGCCCGCACATCCCCCCGTCATCATTCCGGCCACTATGTTTGCTTCATGGCATGGGAAAACTTTACGAGAAACTGATTCGGGCTGGGCTTAGAGTGGCAATCGAACAGGCGGGTGGTCTCTCAAAAAACCAGTTTGGTTTTTGGGAAAAAAGATCAACGGTAGAAGCAATTCACGTGCTGACACAGAAAGTGGAATTGGCCTGGAGTGGAAATCATAAGTCTCGGAGCGTGGCGATCCTGGTCATGTTTGATGTGGAGAACGCCTTCAATTCGATACCCCGGTTGCACATCCTGGAGGCTCTAGAGATAAAATTTCATGTACCGTGCTATCTCAGGAAAGTCGCCAGTGATTATCTCTGCGAGAGGTACTTGCAATATGAAACGACAGAAAACCTTAAGAAGAAACTGCTGCACCGTCAGAACGCACGACAAGCGGAGAGAAGACGAAGCAGAGACGAGCTCGAACTGAGGCGGTTCTCATCAAACCAGCCGAGGGTCTGAGTAACACCGAGGTCCTCAAGGACCTCAAGCAGAAAGTCAAACCTGACGTCCTTGGCGTAAAAATCAAGGGAGTCAGGCAAAGGAAAAACGGAGGGGTACTTGTGGAATTAGAACCAGCAGCAGGAAGCAGATCTAAACTATCGACTGCAATTAAGGAGGCTGTTGGTGCTGGGGGGTAGCGTGCGCGAGCTCGTCCCCCACATCGAGGTCGAGGTCTTGGTCCTCGACACTACAACGGAGGCAGAAGAAGTAGAGGCTGCCGTTAGGAAGCACTTTGGCGAGTCTACAGGAGAGATGAAAGTCAGCCTCACAAAAAATGCCTTCAGAGGTAATCTGAAGGCTTTCGTAGAGCTCAAAGAAGAGCTGGCAAAGAGACTGGTGCGCGCGGGATACATGAAAATGGGGTGGGGGTCATGTCGCGGCAGAAAGAAGATGGAGGTGAGGAGGTGCTACCGCTCCCAAGACTTCGGCCATATGGCAATGGGCTGCAATAGTCCACATCGGACTAGAGGATGTTGGAGATGCGGCAAAGAGGACCACAGGACTGTGAATTGCGAAGGTACGCCACAATGCTTTCTCTGCGCAGGGAGAGAAGAAAAGCCCCGGACTGACCATCTTCCAGGAGCTATGAGGCGTAGGACGTTCAGAGAAGCAGCCTCGTTGAAGAAGCCTCAAGGACGCACCAGCTGATCAGTTACACCCAACATGAATGTCGAAGGGTACGTGAATGCCAAGCAGGCAATGTAAGTTGGAAGCCGAAGCACGGTTTATTGGCCTACAACCTAGGACTTTAATGTAATGCGATAAGTGGTTTCAAAGTCCTAGGTAGGCAGGAATAAAGAAGTTCGTTTTAGTGGATGAGGCTTCGGTCAGTCCCGCACTCACCTTTGTTTCTCAATGATTCGTCCCAAAAGTTTAAATTTTGTCGGTGTACAGTAGCTGGTGACTTTAATACCAAGTCATGCAAATAGGGCATGATCTAAACGGGCAGGAGGGAGCGTGAAGTCACGGATATGGTGGTCAGATTGTATTTAACCATCAGAAACACAGGGAGCTCTCTTACCTTCAGAAGGTGAGGCTACCGCGAGACCATCCTGGACATCGCCATGGCTACGCCGGGCGCAGCAAGCCAGATATCCAAATGGGAGGTCCTTGAGGACTACACAGCAAGCGCCCACGAACATATAGGCTTCTAAATGGGCTGTGTATGCCCGAGAATTGGCAATACACAAAAAGGACAAAACAGAGGCCGGCCTGGAACGCAAAAAATCTCGACACGGATATACTACTTGGCACAATTGCTAAGAAAACCGGACATCTGCTCGGAGAGTTAGCGCCTCCGGTCGTCACATGGACAACCGTAGAATGCTTGACAGAGAGCACGATGAGCGTGATTGAGCAAGGCTACAACGCCGCAATGCCAAAACGCTTAGCAAGGAGCAACAAACCAGCTACGTACTGGTGGACTCGGGAGATTGCTGAACTAAGAGCCCACTGGTTTGAACTTAGCCGTGAAGTCTCTAAATCGCGGGACAAGGAAAGGTATGTAGCCCAGGCCAACAGAGGATACATGACTGCCAAAAAGACGCTGAACTGAGCCGTAAGCGAAAGTTAGCGCATTAAATAGGCAGTAGTTCGAAAGGCAGTAGACCAGGACACATGGTGACTATGTTACCAAATAGTAACTGAAAAATTGTACGGACAATCACTGGTTGCGGCCAAGGATCCTGCGACGACGAAGCTGATTGTGGAAGAACTTTTTCTAAACATTCAAGCAGAGTCGTCATGAAGGAAGCACTGCGTGAAACAGTTCCTCTTTTTACTAACGAGGAATTGTTGACAGCGACCACTCTGCATGCTCGACGTCATCGGAAAGCTCTTCGAAAAGTGTATTCGTGCCAGACTAAAAGCGGCAATCGAAGCAGCAAGAGGCCTGGCTAACAATCAGCACGGTTTCCGGGAAGGCAGGTCCACGGTGGGAGCGATCCGGGAAGCTCTCCAGGAGACCGAAAGAGCATGGAGGGGAAATCACCGAACAAGGAGTGTCTGCGTGATGGTCACCTTTGACGTCAAGAATCCTTTTAACTCAGTAAGATGGTTTGAAATTCTTGACGTCTTGGAAAGGCGATTTGGGTTTCCTGATTATCTCCGTCGGGTCATCAGCGACTACCTCAGCGACAAATGATTGACCTTTGAGACAACGGAAGGTGAGCGCAATATGGTCAGTTCTTTCTGTTTAATTATGTTCCTATTCAGTTTAATTTAATACAAGAACACCCCAAACGTCATTACCATACGTCGTCCTAGTCTGACTTTGTAAAAGCATATACTGATTGTCTCATTTGTTTTTGACAGAAACATAAAAAAAACCTTAAAGGATCAAGTTTGTAGACTTAAGAGGAACAGAAGATCAATTCAAGCACATTTTTTAAGTTAAATAAATAATATTGTAAAAACCTTAAAGTCTACCCCTCAATTTTTGTCATTACCATCCGTCTTTTTTTCTAGAAAAATATTGTAGTTACAGTTGAGTGATAAGTATAGAAATATTGAGTATATCGTTTGATAAGAAATAAAATTAAAATATTATCATTCTTTTTCTTGTGAAGTCGATATTAAAACTGAAAAGTGCATTTTGACGACAAATATGTCGTTACCATGCGTGTCTTAAAAACCAGTTTCGAAGTGAAAAGAAATTATAAAGCCCATTTCGTTGCCTGCTAACCGGTATTATATATTTCGGTTTCGGTTTCGATTCCTCTGGAATCAACCCGAAGTGCCTATAACAAAGCCACCGAACGTGTAAGCGGATTGCGCATATAGGGTCCCTGTACCAAAAGTTTCTGTTGAATATGGTTACAATAATTAATAAGCAGTCACGGATAATTGTCCAGGGGCGGTCCCGAAGGAAATGAACCCCAAGCGGAGGCATAACAACCCTGCCGAAAGCTGAATGGCACCAGGGCGAGGTGTCTCGAACGGTGACTCTTAGATACCGGGCGACCTGTCAGAGTATGCAGCCTTATCCTTGCATGTGGGGCTCTACAAGGATGGACAAACCCTTTCCCTAGCTACTTGTGGGAACAACAATGATAACACCAAACATAGTTGTAGTAAGTGCATTTCAAAACTGCGAAGCCATGCCGAACAACTCCGAAAAAGCGGCTATGTAAGCGGAGCGCCTACTCTACCGCAGCCAGAACAAGCCGGCAACAGAGAAAGAGAGGCGCCACTAAGACCACTGCGGGCAGGCATCCAATAGAGGAAGACCGATGCTTAAGGACCCGGATAAATATCAACATCCATATTTCTTTAAAGCCCAAAGATCTGGCTGAACTGAATGATGAGCTTCGTGGAGATTTTTCCGAAGAATCTGACCTCTGAACTATCAATTGTGGTGCATATAATGCAGCGATAGCTTTGGCGGATACAAACCGTAAAACAAAATCAACGGCTGATCATAAGACCAAAAGACGAATGCATCAACTCACCACAAAGATAGGCTGGGCAAGACAGTACGCGTCCCGCATTCAGTTTGTGATTGACTACATAACATCTGGCAGGAATTTCACCTTCAAGATTCGACAGTTCGCGCGTGAACTGCGGATCCGTAATCACACACTTAACAAGTAAAAGCTGCTAAACAATAGGCAGCATATTGTTGACAGAATACGGGTACTATCTGACACTAGAAGAAGTCTAGAGCGGAGGGAGAGGTGGGTCGAAGAAAACCAACAGTATTTCTCTTACCCATCTCGACTCTTCCAAGATCATCCAGTTACTGTCGATCATCCGTCCAAACCACAGGAGGTAGAAGAATTTTGGAGAGAAGTCTACGAAGTCCAGCATTCACTGGAAGAAGGCTCGAAGAACATAAAGCTTCAAGGAGCTGTGCAATGCCCTCATCACACCTGAAGAGGAATGCCCACCTATCAATACTGAGAAGTCAAAAAAAGTATTAGGAGGCATAAACAACTATTTCACTCCGGGACCAGATGCTATAAAGACCTTCTGGTGGAGAAAGTTTCCTTCAACCCACCAGCATCTGGCCCGCATTTCCACCTCATATCTAAAGTCGGAAGAGCCTATTCCGTAATGGTTGGTCGAAGGGCGCACAGTACTCCTTCCAAAGATGGGCAACTTAGCTGACCCATAGAATTACAGACCAATCACTTGTCTGAACACACTGTATAAGATCTTCACAGCTATCCTAAATGATAGAATTGTTTCTACAATTGGAGGTGTGTAGCGAGAAATGTACGAACAACGCGGCTCGAAGAAAGGCGTAGCAGGCTGTCAAGAGAACCTGCTAATTGACAGGTGTGTCTGTAAAGACGCAGCATCCTACCAGCGCTTCCTATCGATGGCCTGGATTGGTTACTAGAAAGCTTTCGATTCAACCTCCCATAGACTTATAATCTGTCTGTTGGAAAGCTTAAAGGTTCATCCGCACATCGTTAGTTGCATAGAAAGATTGATGCCGCTTTGAAAAACCAGATTTACTATCTCATCTGGAAAACATCGTGTGAAAACTGACACTGTCACCTTGCAGAGAGGTGTCTTTCAGGGCGACACCATGAGCCCACTCCCCTTTTGTCTCACACTATTGCCACTAGCTCTCGCACTTCGCCATTCCGAAGGGTACTTCTGCGGCAAATCTGCATATCGAAAGCATAAGATCACTCCTGTATTTTACATGGATGACTTTAAAATTTATGCTAAAAATAAAAAGCAACTAAACCTAGCTCTAGGGATTGTCTAAGAATGCACTCAGGAGATTGACCCTAGCGCTGGAGAGACCTATACATACCTGGGCGTTCCAAAGAACCGCATTCAGGACGCGACATCTATAAAGGATACTTTCCGAAGTAGATACGAACGTCTCTCCCGCCAGATTTGGTCTTTCGAACTGTCGACGAGGTACAAAGTATCTGCAACGAACATGCTGGCCTTTCCGGTAGTACTCCATTTATTTGGAGTGGTTCCGTGGACGAAGGACCAGCTCAGATCTATCTAGTTGTCCAATTCGTGCAGGAAAGACGTACATCCAAAGGCACAATGTGGCACTAAGAGTGCTTTATTACCATCCCCGTCACTCTTTCGGCATTAGCCCTAATACCGCTCTGCTAAGTGCTCCTAGGGAAATAGAGTCAATTATAGAAAATGTGAAATGCCGCATATACCGGAACTTCATATTCTCGACAATTTTTTCTGTTGCGCACTCAAGGCCTGACATAATTCTCCTTCACTTCGAGAAACGAACCATGTTCGTTATCGAATTTTCGGCACCAGCTGACAAAAACATCATAGCCAAGGAGAATGAA
>JAABKJ010013795.1:0-10237 GCA_011634705.1 Andricus grossulariae
CAAATAATCACATAGATGACACATGGGGGCCGTTGGACCCCAGCTCGGAAAACATGCAATAATTCTGAAAGGTATTAACATTTCGATCTAAAATTTTTTCCATATATTTCAAACCTTTCTTTGATCAATAATGCCTAACAGTTGCAGGATTATTATTTGTTAATGGCGAACAAAATTACTGAGAAAAAAAAAACAATTTATCGATTTTTCACGGAACCTCGAAAAAGGTCTAGGGTCGAAAGTCGAAAGCATCGAAAATAACCCCTCAACGTGTAGTAGCGCTGGTTTTTGACTCTTATTTACGAAATGGTGCTTCGGAGGACAAAAATTAACAGAAATGAAAATATTTAAAATAAAATTTGCATCCAAAAAGATTTCAAACATTTTTGCGGTGCAGAACATAGTTCATGCGTAATCGGCTCTAAGAGTGAGCTGATTACAAAAATGATAGTACCACAAATAACCATTGTATTTTTTCTGTTCGCATTTTGTAAGAAAAGCTGACATAGTACTTGAGTTTCATCGCACACAAAAATTAAAAATACAATTTTTTAATTTTGTTGAGTTTGAATTTCCTGCCGAATTTTCTTCGAAAAAAAATCATGCACGTATAGAATGATTGAGAGATGTTGTGTGAATTTTTTCAGACTTTTGCTGTCAATAGAAACAGAGGGGAAAAAAGAAGAACGAGAAGAGACGGTTTGGAAAAATATAATTTTTGTTTGTTTGTATGCTTTCAAACGGCTGGCTTCACGGTAATTCTGTGTTCTTTTGAGTTGCAACAAAAATGAGATAACAGAAAATAAGAATGCAGCTAAGTTTATGTTATAGTTTCACATTCGAAATATTCTCATTTCGAGAAAAAAATCTCATCTTGAGAAATGGAGTAACGTTGAACAGATTGAGTGTGTGAACAATTCTTTTTTTTTTCAATTTGAAGCAAACCAGCTTGTAAATACCCTACCATAGTAGAGGTGGTGCATACATTTTTCAGTGGAATATAGTTTTATTGTTTACTAAATTATCATACTCATGAATACGGTAAAGGTTCGGAATTTTTCAAACATGCTTTTAGAGGAGATATATTTCACATAAGCTATGTTTTATTATGATTAATAGAAAAAAAATACATCCTTATATATTTAAAATCACCAAAATCATGAAACTTAATAAGAAAGGACAAAAATGTTCAGTTTTGAATATCTCCTAAGTTTTTTGCATTCTTCTACAATATTTGAGGATTTTTCTTTCAAAACCTAATAGAACAGATACTAGAATTTTTAGCAAGATTACTAACAATTATGAAATTCTTCAGATGATTTGACATGAAATTGCTCATTATCAAACTCACGACTTTGGAAGAGGTTCAGAAGTTTTCAAAAGCCTTTTATAATTATTACAAAAATCTTTCAATTTCTTTTTAAAATTTAAGGAAATCATTTAAATTTTTTATAAAATAAATCTCATGTCTCTTTTTGAATTTGTTCAAATAGAAAATCAGTTAATTATTTGAAATTGCTTCATGAATCTTCAGAGAATTGCTTCATTTTCCTTTAACCTTTCCAAATTCTATACAAAATTTATAAATTTTATTACGAAATCTTGAAAATTTCTTCATTTTGTTTCAAACTTGCTGTAATTCTTTTAAATTTTCAATCATTTTTAAATTTTTTCAAATTTTCTATACAAGCGAAACTTTCTAAATATCTTTTGAAACGATACGAATTTTTCATACAAATTAAAAATAATTTCGCAAAATTAAAAAAATTCCTGTACAATGTTCCAGATTATTTTTGTAAAATGTTTGAATCTTTTGACACCTCTTCAAATATTCTCATGAAATAAATTTTTATAAATGATAAATTAATTTAAATGTTCATACATATTAAGAAAAATACATATTGAAAAGCATGTTTAGCTCTTTTTTGGACAAACAACTTCTGTCCATTCATTCTTTTTCATACTTTGTGTCTTTTCAACAAAAATTTATTCATGTTTTTAATTTTTAATGTTATTTTTTACGATTGAAACAAAAACTACGCTTCATATAAGAAAATTATGAACGAATGTGTAGATATTTTTGGAGTGAATAATTTATGTGCCCTCATTTTTTTCGTACTTTGCATAGTTTGACCAAAAATAGAATATTTTATTTTTAGTAACATTTTTCACGCTTAAAACGAAATGTATATGTCTTATACGAAAAATGGGCTCAGGAAAATATGTTCATCTTTTTGAGATCAACAATCCTAGCTGCTTTTTAACATTTTACCATATCTGGCATAGTTTTGATGGAAAATGGAATTTTTTTATTTTTCAAAAAGCGTTTTAGATGGATAAAACTAGAACCGTTCATTGAAAACGGCTGATTAAAAAAGTTCTTAATTTATTTTAGTCCTGAAAAAAGTATGCTGAAGCTCAATTCAATTTCATAAAACATAATATACAACAATCAACATTTTTCTAGAAATCTTGTTTATGTAATGTTTTAAGATTGAACAATTTTTATTCAAACTGTTTTTATATTCTTTGTAAAAATTGTAGTAAATTACATTAAATGTAAAACATCTTCTTCAATTTTCGCTCAGAATGAATAAAAATGGTAAGTAAGCTTTCTAAATATTTTTTGAAATAATTCAGTTTCCCGAACATTTTTTAAAATCCTGAAAAATTAAAAAATTTTCTTGAAATCTTCCAGAATAATTTTTGGCGTATTTTGAAATCCGCGAAACTTAATATTAATTTTTTCAGAAAAATCCTAAATGATCTTAAACTTTCACAGAAATCTTATTGTCGGTAACAGTATTTTTTGTTGTTACCGGTACCGACAATTCGTAAATTGATATATTCTGAGTTTTTCTCAATAATATCATTTTTCTCATCCCTTTAAAAGTGTAAAGTAGTTAACAAATCATATTATCGTAGTAAAATATTAGGAAAGAAATGTTTGCCTGGTATTAAAAAATCATTCACAATTACAATTTTCTGCTTGATCAATAGTTTTGCGAAAAATTCAGAAATAGAGGTATATAGTTTTTTTGTTGACTGAAATATCAATCATTTTATAACTTTTAGCTTTTCAATAATGCCAGAAGATATTAATATATATTTTTCAGTAAGCGTACATTTTTCAATGGTATATATTTTGTATGTTTACTGATTCATCACACTGATAAACTCGGTGAGGGCTCGGAATTTTTCAAAAACAATTTTACAAAGTTTTTATTTTTTCTTACCTTTAACTTTTCAGTAACTACAGAAAATATGAAAAAATATTTTTTATTTTGCGTACATTTTTAATGGTATATAGTTTTATTGTTTACTGAATCATTAAACTCATGAATTTAGTAGAGGCTCTGAGATTTTCAAAAACAAGTTTACGAATTTTTTCTTTCATTTCTGTTTTTGAACCTTTCTGTAACGCTGAAAGATATTAGGAAATATTTTTTATTGCGCATGTATTTTTTGATGGTACATCATCAACTGCACGCCAAGTTTCGAAGAAGTTTAAAAACATTTGTTAAATTTTCGAAAATATTTTCAAGCTTCAAAAAATTTTTAATCACTTCAGAACTTCCAAAACTCCTAAATATTATTCAAACTGACTCAAATGTTTCCTAATCTTTTGAAAAAAATTTTAAAGTTTAAGAAATTCCCCTAAAATATTCCAGATTTTTTGTCGACATATTTTTTAATGTTTTAAAATGTTTTCAAATCTTTTCAATGTTTGGATTTTCCCAGGATTCTCAAGAAAATTTTGTTCTTCTCTTGAAATCTTGAACAGTTCCTTCATTTTTTAATTGAATTCTTCGAAAATATACATTTTGTGTTAATTTTTTTGAAAACGTTTGAAGTTTTTAATTGTTCTTCAAATTTGTTCAAAACTTCAATATATCTCTACAATAATTAGAATTTATCCTCAAACTAGAAAATTCATTGCAAAATAAACAAAATTTTCTTAGAATCTTCAAGAATCATTTTCCGTAATTTTAGAAATTTTGCAAAATTTTTATAAAATCTTTTTAAATATTGTTTAGAAACAAATTTCTTCAAATGACAATTTTTTAAAAAATTGCCTAGGTAATCTTCCAAAATTGAACAATTTTGATTTAGAGCTTTTATATATATTTTTTTAATTTTAGTTAATCATTCGAATCCACAAATTTTTCCATCTTTCTTGGTGAACAACTTTTGTCTATTCATTTTTTCGTACCTTGTATCGTTCTTTCAAACATTTTATTTTTTTGATATTATTTTCCACGATTAAAACAAAAACTGCACTTTCTATGGGAAAATAATTTATAACAAAGATGTGAATATAATTTAGGCGAACAATTTTGTTTACTGAAATTTGATTGTACATATATTGTGTAGCATCCCAAAGATTAAATTTTTTAGTTTATAATGTTATTTTTTATGGTTAGAAAAAAAAACTACGCGTTGTATTAAGAAATAAATTCCAACAGATTTGTCAATCTTTTTTTTTCTTTGAAGAATTTTGTCTAATAATTTGTTTTCAAATCTTGCATCGTTTTTCCAAAAATTTTAATATTTGTTTAATTTTATTTTTTTACAATTGAAACAAAAACTATACGTGACATCAGAAAATTAATTATGAAAAATTTGTATATCCCTTTTGGTCGAACAACTTTTGCTTATTCTTTTTCTTCATACCTTGTATTTTTCGAAAAATTGTATTTTTTAATAATAGTTTTTACGATTGAAACAAAAACTGTGGGTCAAATCAAAAAATAATTTCTAAGAAATATGTGAATTTAATTTAGGCGAACAGTTCTATGTGCTAAGATTTTATTGTGCATATCTTGTGTCGTATTACAAAAATTTAATTTTATAAGTTTTAATGTTATTTTCTCTGAATAGAACTAAAACTACGCGTTGTATCAAAAACTAATTTTCGACAAATTTGTCAACCTTTTTTTGGTGAACAACGTTTGTCTAATCATTTGTTTCCGTATCTCGCGTCGTTTTTCCAGAAATTTTAATTTTTTCGTCAATTTTTTTTTTTCTGCAACGAAAACAAAAACCGCGCGTCCCATCGAAAATTAATCAGACAAATTGGTAGATTTTTGTTGGGCAAACAATTTTTATTTATTCTTTTTTTCGTACTTCGTGTCTTTTTTCAAAAATTTAAATTTTTTAAATGTTATTTTTCACGATTGAAACAAAAATTAAACGTTCTTTTAAAAACTGATTAACAACACATTTTTAGACCTTTTTTTGGGGCGAAGAACATTTTTTCACACATTTGTTTTATACTTGTGTCTTTTTTCTAAACATTCATTAATTTTTGTAATTTTCAGTGAATCATTTAGGAATTTGGATGTTCAAATTTCATGAGGTTTGAAAATTGTATCTGAAAAGCGATTACAAATCACATATTAAATTTGGTGAATAAAATGAATAGAAAAATTATACCCTATAAGAATGTCTATAAAATGAAGAAAAGTATGTCTTTTTATAAAGAGACGATGATAGTTTTAAGAAATATCTTTCCTGATGGCAAGACAAGAAATTTACTGAAAAAATATAAAAAAGTGGGTTTTTATATAAATTGAAGTTTTAAGATTATAGGTTAGAATTGGATTGGTACATGATGCTGAAAAAAGTGAAAAATAGTTTCATTCCTTTTACAGTGCATGAAAAACCGCGTGTAGGTTAAGATATTTTCAATGATTAATTACTGCTTCACAAATCTTGAGAAATTGATATAATTTAAAGCTGATAAATTATAAGTAGTCCAATGTTGCATATTTAATTCAGAAATTATTAATTCTGAAACTATTTAAAATGTATAGAAATATATAGTGTCATTGTTAACTAAATGATCAAATTCACGACTGTAGGGGAGTTTTATAAAGAGAAATTCATAGCGGATTGTTGAGTCGATGTTTCTAACCATTTATGATTTTGTTTTGAAAAGTATCGTTCGTGACTCCTGTGAACTGACGGCTTTTTTTAAAACTCGCACTCGTTTCAAAAAGGCCGTCAGTCCACACTAGTCATGAAGTGTACTAACAAATATTTGTTAAATTTTCGAAAATATTTTCAAGCTTTTAAATATTTTTAATCAATTCAGAACTTTCAAAACTTTTTTAAACTGCCTCAAATATTTTCTAATAGTTTGAAAAAACTTTCAAAATCAAGGAAATGATCCTGCAATATGTCAGATTTTTTGTCGACACCTTTTGTAAGGGTTTGAAATGTTTTGAAATCTTTCAAGGTTTTTCTTCTAAATTAATTTTTTTTTAAATGAGAAACCATTACAAATTTTTCCAGGAATCTTAGTAATATATTTTCTTCTTGTCAAGTTTGAAAATTCTTAATAAGCATCTACATTTTGTTCCGAAATCTGCAAAAATCTACTTTTCTTCTGAAAATGTTCTGAAATTTTTAATTATTTTTCAATTTCTATTTCCAAAATTGTTATGAACTTCTAAATATCTTCAAAATCTTATCCTCAAGTTGTTTAGGATTCTGCAGAATTAGAAAACTTGCCCTAAAGTCTTTTAGATTATTTTTTGATAATTTTTTACATCTTTTTAAATGTTTAAATTTTTTCAAATGTTCTCTTAATCTTTTTTTTTTAATAAAAAATCATTTGTCATTTTTCCGGTATTCTCAAGAAATTTTTTTTATCATCTTGAAATCTTGAGCATCTTCTAAATTTAGGGTTCGAAATCTTCAAAAATGCACACTTCATGTTAAATTTTTTGTAACAGGTCCAACTTTTAAATTACTTTTTAACTTTGTGCAAATTTCAACATATATCTACAATGACTTAAATTCATCCTGAAATTAAATAAAAATCCTCTCTTAAAATCTTTTTAAGTATTTATTTGAAATTATTTACACAAAATAAAAAGACATGCAAATTTTTTCCAGCAACTTCCTCTACGTAATATTCCTCATCTCATTAGGATGAGAATGTAAAAAAATTTTAATCGGGTTTGAACGGTTTTGAATTTCGAATTGTTTAAGCATTAAGGTTTTCAATTTAGAGAAATGTTGAAGGAACTTGAAAATGTTAATATTAGATTTGTCATGAAAGTAATCTGCTGTCACATCCATAGACCATTATTTTTTTTAGCGTAATAAATTTCAAAAATATTTGTTTGTTTCAAAACTCATTTCGTGCCCGCATCATAAACATACTAGGAATGAAACGTTGACAATATGCTCTACACATGTCTATTTTGCAGGTTATATATACGCGACCATTTCCATGCGCCTTCATATTGTCTAAATTATCAGACTCGAAACCATCCTGTCCAATTTTCTTAAGATTTAAAAATGAGGGGAAACGTATTCTTCGCGTTTTTACTGGGTAAGAGATCCTTGTGAAACGTAAATTAAAATGCCCTTACTTAAAAATATCTAACATATGTGAAAAACCTAAAACCTGAAAATAATTTTGAAATATTTTATTTTTACAGCAATGGCAACTCTAATGTCGATTTTCTTTGGCATGGTCACACCGGCTCTTGTGAGTTTACATTATTTCATTTTTCATAATTAGAATTAACAATTTAATAAACTAATGAAACTATGAAATAACATTGAGCTCAATTATAAGTACTAAATTGTTTACCAACAAGGGGATGGCGAGACATAGTTTTTTTGTTCAGATTCATATCTTTTCAATGAAAGATTCTTACAAGAATACTTATTTACCCGAACAGTAAGATACATTTTTTAGCTTATTTCGAGAAAAATGGCCTTAAAATTGTCAAGCAATTCATATTGATTGCAAGAATAAATATTTTTTAACGGTCGTTGTAGAATATTTTTCTGCGTTCGTTGTAAGATTTTTTCGTATCCTTCATATTATATGATTTATAATTTTAATAGCATTTTTCGGCTTGGAAAAATAGGTCTTCTTTCATGAACAAAATTATCAATAAAAAAACACGCCTGTTACTCCTCTTGTAAATTATCATAATTTGTATATATGGTAAAATTATTCAAAAATTGACATCTACAGTATTAATGTTAACATATATCTTATTTTTTACATGATACTCCTTTGCTTCTTGACTACGATCAGTCTTATAAGGCGATAAAAGCATGCAAAGACCAATGTAGTGTGAGTAAAACAAAATGTTCTATTTCTTACATTAAAAACTCTATTCTCAAAACAAAAATGTGTATCAATTGACAAAATGACATGTTTCAGGCCACGGGAAATCCTAACTATTGTACTGCTAGCCATTGCCCTATTACATGCTCAGATAAGTGTGGTAACGGTATGTTGTACAGAAAAATATTTTTATTTAACCGCAATAATTTCAGAGGATATAATTAACCATTTAAAATTAAAAATTACCTTTATGCATAAGAAAGGGATAAGATAAAACTTTTGGTTGAAACAAAAAAGCATTCAGTCCATACATTTTTTCTGTGCTAATGTGTGTGAATTAAGAAATTACTGTCATGAGATAATTTTCGAAACCTGCTTCAGTTTTCCCTATAATTGTCTAAAATAATAATAAATATTAAACTTTTTCAACTTTCAGCGATCCCAATGAGTTCCTATACTCCATGCACTCCAGGCGATAAATGTGTATCAAGCTGATGGATCATTGCTACACAAGACTCCTTTCTGACGTTTCTCGAATTTAATTTCAGAAAATATTTCTTTTCAGGTGTATGCGTTATATTTGAGTTAAAAGTCAAGTTTTCTTTCAAATTTATAATATTCATACTTATATTGTCGCGAAATTTTATTTTATCGTTTTATTTATGATTGCTCAACTTGTATGTAAATTTTGCACAAATAGACGGTTTCAATATTTCTACGAACTTGAGTTACTTCTGCCCTTCTGGCGGAACATCGGAATAGGAATTCTGTCATTAAATTTGTATCTTTCACGATAATTTCTATTCATTATTTCAATTATGTTATCATTAGGCATAAGATGTTATTGTACGACACTTTTGACGCCACTAACTGGTAATATGTAATAAAACACTGCTTGATAACTTAAACCTTTGAGTAATGTTCCTTGCCTGTATTTTCGGTTATAATTATTGTTGACTCATTTAAGCATTTATCTTAATATTTTTTGCAAGTATAGGATTTTAATGATTTATCATTTTTCGAATCGTATTAAAGCCTTAAATGACACACCTCCAAATAATCACATAGATGACACATGGGGGCCGTTGGACCCCAGCTCGGAAAACATGCAATAATTCTGAAAGGTATTATCTTCGAACATCCATTACTTCTGCCCTTCTCTCGGAACATCGAGATAGAAATTCTGTCATTAAATTTGTATCTTTCACGATTAATACTAATTTCAATTATGTTATCATTAGGTGTGAGATATTATTGTACGCCACTTTTGATGCAACTAACTGGTAATATGTAATAAAACACTACTTGATAACTTAAACCTTTGAGTAATGTTCCTTGCCCACATTTTCGGTTATAATTATTGCTGACACATTTAAGCATTCATCTCAATATTTTTTGCAAGTATAGGATTTTTATGATTTCTAATTTTTCGAATCGTATTTAAGCCATACGGATGCTCAAACAACTAACCTTGAAGGATAAAATACGGCCACAAAGCTACTGGCCTAATTTGTTTTGAATTTACTTTATTATTCAGAAAAGTTATATTCCATTTTGTTCATAACAAATAATATTGTGTAAGCGATTTGAAAGCATACAATCAAAAGAACATTTTCTCATTATTTTTCAAACTGTTAGTCGCCATGTTGGATAAGTTAGACGGGATGGAGGTAACGTCCATTTACGTTTTTTTTCTTTGTTTCTATCATTTGAAAAAATCTGAAACAATTCACAGAACTTCTTTTAATCATTCTCTACGTGCATGATTTTTTCGAAAAAATTTTCGCATGAAATTGAAACAAAAAAAAAATTGAAAATTTGTTTGTTGAATTTAACAGCTATTCTTGTAAATGTTTTCAGATTTTCATATTCAGGGGATCTTAGTGTAAAAAATAAAAGACAGTAACTATCACATATTCCCTCGCATATTCCAGCTTCTGAGGCCCATTGACACTTGAATATGTCCATATATTATAATTATTTAAGTGTATTTATACATCATCAGATACATCATATATATTATTTTTTTTATTATTAATATATCATTAAGCCGTTTCCCTTTGGGGTAGGCGTGAATTGCTCGGTGATAAAGTAGTGATGTGTGGATGGGTATATAGGTGAAGGGTAGATAGGTATATA
>JAABKJ010013796.1:0-10236 GCA_011634705.1 Andricus grossulariae
AAAAAATAATGCTTAATCAGCACACGAAATTCACTTTTTTCCATTTTCGTTAACATTCACGAGGTTCTCTCCTTTCACTGGATATCAAACACAAAATGAATAACCCAGCTTGCTCAAAATTTTACAGTAGTCTATTCATAGATGGCGTTGTCGGGATCTGTGGTGCATTTAAAGTTACTGCGCAAAAAAATTCAAAAAGTCACTTACTTATCAAACTGTGCTCGTATCAAGGTCATTGGTTGAAGATCAAATGTTACGGGTTCAGGTCAGATTAAAAAAGAGAGAAGTTAAGAGTAAAAGGTCGAAGGTCAAAGGTCAAAGGTGGGCGGCCATAGGAGAAAGATATTGCCGTTTTCATAGACATGTTCATTTTGCCAATTGGATAAATAACTAAAACGTTACATCAACAGAATACTATTCAACGAACTTCTCTTGTCAAGAATAGTAAGCTGTGGAGTGTAAAGGATAACTGGCTAGATAAATAATGAATATTCATATTTCGTCACTTCAGCGTGCATCCATCATATTCAATCTAATTAATTTTCTGAATTGCTTATAAGCTTAAATTAAAAATCTTGAATATTTCGCAGTTCATAGACCTTATTTTTAAGAATCTTTCTTCTGACTGCACCCACAAAAAAAATGTAAATGGTGAGTAATTTCTCAACTCTGAATGTGCTGATTGTGCAATACTCATGGACGATTTATATGTATAAAAAACGTGTAGGATTATAAGAGGCTGAGTGGTGACTGATGGTACATACATGGTTACACTTTCATTTGATGAAGTTAGCTAAATCTCTTCCTCTGCGAAAACTTTAATTCAGACAGACGCGTCACACTTCCTCGGGGCATCGTAACCTGCTTCAACGTTATACTTTCACCAGCTGTGCCTCCCCATCAGAAGTTACTACCGTTATGATTCCTACAATTTTAATCAATCTATCTCGAAATATATCCTGAATATGATGTATAACGCAGGTCTCGAACATAGCAGTCGAATCGTTGCTTGACTGGCAAAATGGGAATAATAATTCAAGTAAAATCAGGGTGGTATTTTGAAACAATGTACAGGGAGTGGGTGTAGCTTGACACGGAAATACCTTATTTTTAGCTAGATAATGATCCCCTTTTTTGACAGACTTTTATAATAATCGTAACTATCCCATCTTGTATATTGAATGAAATTTCTTATAAGGATGCCCTGTAATCCTCCAATTTTGTTCGTTATAAAAAATAATATTTAAGGTTGTTATTAGCACCCATAAAGTTGGGATTTTATTATGAAGTTTACATAAGGAAGTTATGAAACTTTCAGAAAATATTACTTATTTTACCGACAACAATTTCTACTATTGACAAAAAATTTAAGGAATACTTGTCCTACAATCAAAAAACAAGTTTTTCAAAAAATTAGAAAATCGATAAATTCTTGCAAAAAGAAAGTCTGTAGTACATTTTTGATATATTTCTTTAAAAATATATAATTTGAATCTGAAAACTAAGATGCAAGACATTCTTCAGATTATTTAGATTTTAATATATAATCTACTAGAAGTTTCGCAAAAAGAAGCTTTTTAAGATTTTTGAGATGTTTCAAGAGAATTGAATTTTTTTAAAAGCTTCCTGATAAAATTTTTAATGATTTGTAATTAACAAAATTAATTTAAAGAGTAAATTGCGAACAATTGCAAGAAATTTCAAATAATTTCACGAAATTTTAAAAAAGAATGTAGAAGATTTTAAAGAAAATTTTGTTTATTTTTCAAAATTACAAAGTTTTAGATAAATTTCGAGTAAGTTTAAGAGATAATAAGAATTTTTGAACAGATTTGAAAAAGTGTTAAGGTAGGTTTTTGAAAATTTCAAACCCAAAAATGTTTTGAAGCTTTTCACGAATTTTTAAAGGTTTCAAGGGAATAAAAAAATGTTCGGAAGATTTCTGGGGAAATTTGAAATCATTTTTTATTCAGAAGAAAATAATTTAGAAAGATTATTTAAAAAGATTTTAAAACGTTCGAAAGATTGTCAAAATTGTAAAAAGTGAATGTGGAAGATTTTAACGCAATTTTTTACGTTTTTAATTTTGAAAGTTTTGAAGATATGACAATTATTTTCAAATTTTTAAATATTTTTAAAAATTTATCAAATACTTTTTTATTTATTTCAAGCTTGTATAAGTTCTAAAACTTTGCGCGTGACATCAAATTCTAATTCATTGAATCACTTGCATATTTGTATTCACTCGAAATAAAGTATATACCATCAAAATATAAAATTTGTTAGCATTTTCATCTAAAAATTATAACAACTTTTTAAATTTTAAAATGATCATTTTTGTATTTTCACTCTGGTTTGAAAAATAAATTCATGTATCTTAAAAGATAATTCTTTCTTCTTTCAGGCATCTTTTAGCCTTTCTAAGAATCCTAGGAAAATTATATTTATATAACCTTAAAACAAATAAACTTAGCCAAGTATAGTTCTTCGAATATGTTTTGTTTCAATCGTTTAATCGCTCGATTGCTTAGCGCAAGAACTTTTTAGTTCTGTTTTTCAAATAGTAGAAATTGTTATCAGTAAAGCAAGTAATATTTTCTCGAAGTTTAGTAATTTGAAAAAAATGTAAGAGATGAATTTGGCCTCTTAATCTCAACTTTATCATAAAATTGCAACTTTGAGGGTGTTAATACTTAACTTGAAAATTGATTTGTTTTAACGCAAACAATTTAAAAGTCACACGGCAACTTGATGAAGAATTTCCTGAATTGTATAAGATGAAATGGTTAAAATGATGGAAATGAAAATTTAAAAACTTTAGAAATTCGAAGTTTTGGCATAAAACCCACCATAAAGACCTGTAACTATTTTTTAATCTACCTAAAAGGGGATCATTTTTTCACCAGAAGAAATAAATTTACTATTCAAGGTTTTTTTGAATCTAAAAAAAAGTATTCCATGAGGCACCCTAACGTGGAGTTCGACACAAAGTTCCACGTAAAATTTAAACGTTACTTCCGTGTATACCGTGTATAGATATCTACGTGTATTTTAACGTTAATATCCACGTGTATTTCTACATTAATTTCCACGTGTGTGTCTAAGTTAATTTCCACGTGCATTTTACCTAAAATTCCATGTGTATCTAAGTGAATTACCACGTATGTTTTTACCTGAATTTTCATCTTTATTTCCACGTGGATTTCTACGTGTATTTCTGTTTTTTAACATTTTCAAATTAGATTTATTATTCCACGATAGAGCAGTCCTGAAAGTGTTCAAAGTTCAAAGTTAAATACAATATGACTACCTTCTGTTATGCGGAAGTTTTCTTCTCTAAGGATATATTCTGTTATGTACCTGACTTCGAAAATTACTCTCATCTTCCGAAAACTATATTATCTTTGCTTCCATATGTAATTGACTCAGCGCAAAAGTAAAAAAATGTATATAATTGCAAGATGACGTCTAATTAAAGTGGGTTTCGAAAATTTAGTACATATTCAGGAAAAAGAGGGGGTAGTGTCCGAAAGGAAGTGATTATACGATATACTTGTAAGAAATTGTCAAATTTCTACAGTTATCAAAAATGTATACTAAAATTAAAAATGACAAGATCACATCCGTGAAAGCAAACATTTGTATTATCTTGAGTGAACGTAAGAGATAGTTGATTACAAGCCTGAGAGAGTGCTGAGTTTTGTATCATATCAAGCATAAACGTAGAACTAAAGACCTTTCACAGCATCAATTTACACCCAAGACTCCTCAAAGGAATAGAATTCCTAGTTCATGTGCAAATTCACTTCGGCGGGTGGCAGGTATATTTCATTACCAAGTTTCATCAAAATTCAGAGCAGGGTCTAATTAACTCTGTGATGCGGCTAGGACAGCAATATAATGCCGAAAACTATAAATTTATTTTTGATATTCGATTCAATTTCAGGCTTTCAATACCATAACGGATTCCAATTAATCAAATTTTTACCCTAAAAAGGTGGAGAAATTCTTATAAAAATTAAATTTATTAGGCTATCGTAAATACTAACATTTATATTTAAATAAATATATAAACAAAAAACAGTTAATAGTCTCAAAAACTTTTTTATTACTTGATTTGCCAAATTGGATTGAGTCAACTGTGAGATTAAGTTGTTGACTCAGGAGTACGTTTCATTTTCTCCTCGCTTCGAAGTTACTAAGTGGAGCAGTGAAAATATAAATTCCGGGATTACCAAGATAATGTGGAGTCGGAAACTTAACTATACATACTTAAACCATGCAATCGATATTCTTACGCCTACCTCGTCTACAGAATTTAAATGTTAATAAAAAAATTGCATAGTGAGTAATGATTATTATGAGTATCTTGATCTTAATTTTAGGATTACCAGTTTGATTAGCGACAATAAAAGTTGGGAAATAACAAATTTTCCAAGAAGATAAAATATTGCTATAATCTATAACTTTCAGGACAGAGCTAGTAAGTTAATTATCATATATTCATAGATACGGTGCTTGAGTAGTTCCAGAGAAAAAACGAAATGTAATCTTTACAGCGATTTCTGAGTAATCTTTACTTGCAACAAAAATTACCTTCACGTATTAAGATTTACGTACTACGTGGGAAATGGTTACCATGTCAACTCTATTGAATCTCGTTTTATTTCAATCAGAAAAAATTCAAGTTTATCTACTTAAAAATTACCCGCAACGAAAATTCACTTCTGTTTTTTCTGTGTCAATATTAAGAAATTTTATCGATTAAAATAATTTATTTTTTAAAATTCATAATAACGTCAGTAATTGAAAAACATTGTTCGCAGTAGTTAAAATTATTACTAGAGCTTGAATTACAACAAGTTGTGAAAATTAAATAATATTATATTATATTTTCATGGAAATTATAATAAATTGATTTGAATTGTTGCTTATTCACTTATTTATAAAATGATATAATAAAAAGTCCTGTATTTTCAGAGAAAAATTGTTTGAACAAAAAGTATATTCAAAATAATAATACTATTATATGAAGATATGCTATATACAAGAAAGGAAAGCAGAATAAGAATTAAAAGAAAGGAGCGAACTTCTCTAGGAAATTACGATTAAATACTGTAAGTAAATTACGAGTAATTGTTCAAACAATTAATGCATATGAAAAAAAAATTCATTAGTCTCATAAATCACTAATTGTAATATTTTAAGCATTAAAAAAGGAAAATCCGAAATTTATTGATAAAAAATTGTTAAAACAATTTTCACTTGTTTAAGAAAATGTAGAACGTACACCAGTTATTAAAAGGCGAATCTAGATTATGATTCTGTCAAAAAAAAGTTCCGTTTTGAGAACAAAATTATTTAAACAATTGGAATTTGTATAGTAATTGAAAATTAATAAAAAATGTTTAGATATATTCTACTTTACCAACAATAATAATTCATGGGGAGAAACGTGAATAAAACTCTTAAAACTCTAGATTACGTGAAGGATTGACATTTTTGGACTAAGGGGCGCTTTCCGGGCACTGTGAGGGTGTTTAAGGTATATCAAAAGCATATGATTTACACATGGAATTATTCGTTCGAAATTCCTCTATAAGTCCTATAACTTTCCTGCCACATTTTCCTAAGCTCACAGAACTTATTTGAAAAACCGCGAAAAATTAATTTTTCCCCATGTTAATAGCAACATGAGGACGAGTCAGGGATATAATCGACTCACCTGCAGAGCGCTCATCTGAGTTGTAGATGGCGCCACGTGACAGCTTATTCACTCAAACATTCACGACAGAGCATCACTTTCTCCCACTGTTCCACGTACTTGTTCCCACTTGTTACAAAACTTTTCCGCACTAGTGAATAAAACATGCTATTTTTCAACGCTCACGTCAACGATGGAAAAATCGCTCATTTTGTCCACTATTTTCAGACATAAAAGTTGTCTTTTTTCGTGTAGGTGTTAGAAAAATAAATGCCTTTTTCCAGATTTGAAACCGAAAAAAACATTTTTCCAATGAATTGTTAAGTAAATTTGTAACGCGAAATGCATGATTTTATTACCTTATCGGCCGGACTCTAAAAACCAATATATAGTATCATTTGTAATACAAAATCAGGATACTGTCAAAATCTAAGAAAAGAGTTGTGCGCAATTTCCTAAAGTTGTTCAAAAACAGAGTCAAAGATCCTTTCAAGAAAGTTAAGAACTAAAATTGAATTTTGCACACAAAAAACCTTTCGAAAATTCCTAAACATTCTTTTGAATGCATAAAAATGAAAATTCTTGAATTTTTATTTTTTAATGCAGAAATGTCTTTTCTTAGCAATCTCCTTGAGGCCCAATTCTTTTGTAAATAATTATTTGGCAAACTTTTATATCATAGATGCATTTCAGAAATAAATGTTGATCAAAATCAAAGTAAGCCAATCCAGCGATTTAAAAATGAGTGACCCATAATGTAATTAAAAATGTTGTGAAAAAAAATAGTTATATTTGCACAAATTTCATTTCGTGAATCTGATTTTTGCTCTTATAATGTTCATTTGAGCTTGCATCCTTTTTTACTTTAATCGCCAAAAGAAGAAGTAGCCTGAGGCGCGAAAAGTTGCTCAACCACCAAGCCTCTCATTTCGCCCACTGCTTGTTTGCTCTACCAGAGTCGACAAATCAAAACCTCATCGTCTCACACGTGCGCGATGCGGGCTTAGATTTTTCTCGAATTGCCCTCTGTTCGAACCATTTGTACTTCAGCACACGTCGCCCTGCTCTTTTGTATTCTCCTGCCGGAAATTTGATTTTTCGCCCCGCAATTTCATTTCCTCATAAAAATTAATATCCAGCGACGAGTCAAAAGAAATGAAAAGATACTCGTTTCGTGTTCCAAATCAATTTTAAAATTTTTCTTTTTGACTCTCTTTTTTCATTCTTTTTTATCTACTGTCTTTATATTGAAAGTTATGGCATAAGAAAATTCTCACTACTGTCTTAATCTTAAGATTCGAAAAATGCTTCGGAGAAAAATTTGGATTCAATTAGAGCTACAAATTACATTAACAGAACATTATTGAGAAAATTAATTTTTTGCAACAAGCTTTCATTTTAAAAGACCAATTCATTCGATTCGAGCTTTCTGTCACTTCTTTTTTTCAGAAACAGTTTTTGATACAATAAAAAAAACTCCCTAGTGATATTATCATTAGAACCGCAGATATATAGTTTGCAGGATTTAGTAAAAACGACGTAAGATCCGATTAACTTGGTTTATTGATATAAACTGCGAATTCTGTTTAATAAAATATTCAAGTGACAAAGTATTCACTAACGAAGAGAACGGCACGTACGCCCGTAAGGATGTAGTTTAATCTTTGCCTGTAACTGGAAGTACGTACATCAAGTACATATCGATTTCATATTTAAATCAATTTTTATACATTGTATTTTGAATATTTATTTGATTGAAGTTGGGCAAGATGAAAATAATAAGAGTGAGTGGAACCAATGTTGAAATATTAAACACCAAGTGTTGAGATTTATCCAATAATAAAGGAAATTACAGAACCACAGGCTCCGTTCACAAGGACTTTGATGTGGTATACAGTTTGTTTTGTTGAAATATTGAAGCTGTATTTTCGTTACGCAAGTATGCGGTATACTTGTATCGATTTTTTATGGAACATGTTTCAAAAAATGATACATATGAAACTTTTTTTTACAAATGATGCGAGTAAAGAAAAGCGTTCTGTTTTAAAATTGGGTTTAGATTTGAAGCATACTAAAATGTGAAATAGATAATAATTCGTTGAAACTGGGAACTTATTTTACTAATACATAAATTATAACTATATATTCAATACTGATTGCAGAAATAATGTTTATAATTTTATTACAAAATTTCATTCTTCTTATAAATATATTTCGCGCTGCAATTATTCATTCAGAATCAAAGCTGTCAGTTGCTTATAATTATTTTAAAAATAGTTTTTTTAACTGAATTTTTCTTATTATCGCTTCTCACCATTTTTTAAAAATTTGTTGAATTTCAATTATTCATGGATCATTTTTTGATAACAAAAATGCCCTAAAACTCTACCCTTAAATTTTGTTTCAATTTTAAAATAAATTAATACTCTTCAAATATTGTTTTTTGTTTAAAAAATGTTTTCTGTTTGAAATATCGCTTAAACGATTTCAGCGATAAAAGCGATAGTAAGAAAAAATGCAAGTGCAAAAAAATTGTTAAACTAAATGTTTTTTAAATATTCTTTTTCTTCAGAGATCTGATCTTTGGTACAAAAACTACCTTAAGTTCTTTTAAAGTTAATTATATAAGAGTTAATTTTTTCCCCTAAAATAAATTGGAAGCTGTCGGTATTCTAGACAAAATTAATCAGGATGAAGTCATTTCGTCATTTTTGTGAGAAAACTTTTCAGAAATAGTGAAAATTGCAATGTTATCATGAAATTTAAATGTAACCTTATATAATAAACTTTTTTTTAATGTAACTAGATCATTTTAGAGATAAATTGGTCTTATTAATAAGTCTTGTTTGAATCAAACAAATATTTGTTTCAGTCAATCAAATATTTGCTAGGCCCTGTGTCAAAGAAAGAATTTGTTTAATTCAAACAAACATTTTTGTAAGTTTAGATAAAATAGTAATTCAGGAGTAAGAAAATCATTCAGCAAACATCATGTGTGCAAATCAAACTTAAGTTATTTTGCAAATTCAAAAATATAAATTGCTTAGAATAATGCACAACAATGCATAACAAAGATATTCTACTGCCCTTACAAACATAAGGCTGGCTTGTTAAAATAGGGAGGGGTGTCGTCAGATTCATCCAGATGCTCTCATCAAGTAGAAACGGAATATTATAGCGAGACATGAGGGTGGTCCAAAAATGCGTTGCAAAAAAACTTTCCACCCTAGAGGGCAAGCCCCCCCCCCCAAGTTTCTATTTCGGGAGAAAAAAAACCCTAATTTTTTTTTTCAAAATTCGAATATTAACACACGTGCCACCGGGCACTTCAAAATCCCATTTAATTAACATGGGGAAATTTTGGGTTTTCGAAAAAGTGAACTCATACAGGGTTTGATCGAAACGTGCCAACTTTTTTAGGGATTGAAGTGGAGTACCTATGAAATAAAACCATACTAATAACTTTGATTTTTACTCCTCCCCCCCCCCCACACACACACAGCGCCCCAAATATGACACAAAATTTTAAAAACTACATTTTTACGTATTATTGTTACTTTTGGGCAATTTCCGTCGTCTTTTTCATAAAAATAATTACGAATAGACAATTTGAATACTTACCACGACTCTTTAAGCAATTTTTGATTGTTTAAACAAAAGTAACTTATTAAAGAAATTCTTTATTTCCAAAAAATGTAAAAAATAATCGTATTTTCTGATTGAAATGTGATAGTTTGTCCAGGTTTTTCTCAAATTTGTATCCAACTCTACTTTTTGTTGAATAATTATATAATTTTGATACATTTCTTTCAACCTTTATTAATTTTTTTTCAGCAATTTTGAATTGCCTAAGGAGGTACGGTTGCGCATACTATCTACAAAAAGTTAGTCCTAAGTCTATGTCGGAAAATAATACTGTTAGAGTGATATAAGTTTTATTAACCCTTAAATGTATAATATGTAGCTTATTTACGTCGAAGAAAGTTAAAAATTAGATAATTATGCCGGTATAATGTTTTATTAATTAATTTCCTGTCAGACCTAAGAGAAAAATTTTGGCTTTGATTGTACACCATCCATAGAAAACTTTTGTATACAGACGAGTACACACTAACTCCTCAAGATCTGAGCGTAGACGCGGCAACGTCACATTTTTCATGGTGTCTGCTGTGACAGTTGTGCTCTTAGGGCCGATTCCACCAACCGTGATTAAATTTTAATCCTTGGTTAACTTTATTTAATCAGTACATTGCATTCCACCATTTTTTAAACCATGATTAAAGTAGTCTAATCGTTGTTTAACTTAATCGACCATTTTTGGACGGTTAGCGACTTAACCAGCGATTAACGGGGACCGACGTAACCTCGAAGTTCAGTTAAAGTGCAGTGCGACAGTATGTATGGCTCAAAATGAAATCTGTTCTCAAAATATTATTTTTCCTTTTCTTTTCGCTCAAGAAAACACCGCTTCACTTAATTAATTTGATTAATGTTATTTTGGAGACACTTCAGCAAAGCAAGTAAACAACGGG
>JAABKJ010013797.1:0-10236 GCA_011634705.1 Andricus grossulariae
CACTTATGGGGTTTCTTTGGGACCCTATGAAACAGACTTATGGGGGTGATATTTGAAAAGTGGTATTTTATTCGTATGCTATGGCTGATTGTGAAGAGAAATGTCGAGTTTCAACTTGATTGAGATAATATTAAGCATTCTGAATAATATTTACAAAAACGTCTTTTTTTTCTTATGGGAAATACATGTTAAACTTTATGGGGCTTGTGGCAACCCTAAATATCATTTTTTTTCAAACTATAAAAAAATGTATTTATTTTTGGGTGGATTCGAACAAATTTGAGCGGTGTCCCGATAAAAATGAAGAAAAAAAAATTTTCCAATGCATTTTTGGACCACCCTATTGTACATTCTTGTAGTTCTACTTTTTTCTAACTTATTGTAGGAAATTCAAAATACAATAAAATATAGGATTATACAAAAAAAATACAAAAAAGTACCAAGTCGGAATAATAGAAAGAAGTCGTACTTTCCTGTAATTTTGGTTGTAGTTTATTGCATTTATTTGCAGATTCCTCTAAGAATGATTTCAGTTTTATGTACTCTCTTGTAAAAAAATTTTCCGCCAGGGTTGAAGTTACTTTATCAAAAAAAAAGTAACTTACCCAACACTGGTCAATTCCCAGAAGGTTTTGATGATTTTGTTGAAGTTTAAATACCATCAATGAATTCGACCTAGAAGAGCCAGTCGAGATGGTGGATGTAAATTATTGGTATCGATATGAGACGTTAGCCATCATTATATTTGTCTGCAAGATGATGTGCGGGCGCATTGCGTGTCTCATAACTAGACCGAAACACTTGCGAGGCCACAGTACAAGGAGCTCGACAATTTAGCGTAACCTGAATTTCTAAGCAAAACACGGAAATTAGCTAGCTTAAAACGCCAACACCAGAGTCCACTATCACCATAAGTGGCGGGCTCACGCACCCCGGAAACTAGAAAAATCCGGGCCAGTAGTAAAACTTCGCCATTACTGAAAAAGAAACTCCACTCTCTAAATTTGAATTAGTAGAAATTTTACTAATTCATTCAGTACACTTAATTTTAATTTATAAATCAGTTACTTTCAGAAGCTACTAATTTTACCAGTAAAAATACCATAACTGCAGTTAATCAGTTATACCGTAACTGCAGTGAATCAATCATAGACTTAGAGTAAATTGATAGAGGAACAATTTTTGAATAAAGCTTTTGTTTATACTCCAATATTATTTATAATAATGAAGTGTATTTTGAAATTTTCATTTTAATGAATGAATAAGGAATTATTACATGTGTGAACAAATTTTAAACTTTAAACAATCTCACATTTAAAAATGGAGCGCAAATATATTTGGAACATAACTTCTTGAAATTAACTTATTTCTTCAATACAACTATAACTGAATAATTAGTAATTTTTGTTTTACTAATCCAATTAATACAATTCTACTAATTGTCAGTGACTCAATTCTGGCTACATCAATTAGTAGAATTTAAATGACAATCAGTTATATTTTGCTAATTCAAATTTAGAGAGGCAGTGAAAAATCATTTTGTCCTCTATAAATCTGAATTAGTAAGAAACTTCTGATTCAATAATGTCATGTCGTGAAGTGGAAAATTAATAACTGGTATTTCCATTCGACTAATTTATTCAGTGGTTCAATTGTCGATAAATTCAGATTTAAAGAGAGTCCTAATTTTAAAAAATCCATAATCTATTGCTTATCTCATCGCATTGATTTAAAGATATATACGATTTTTAACAGAAAAAGTTTTAAATATTTGCTTCGAAATGCATATATATATATATAAAATTTAGTGGGCCTTGGTTGATGAAAACTGAAAAATCCTAAAAAATACAATTGCCGGCACCCTAAAATTCCCAAAAATTAAAATTCCCGAAATGTAAGAATCCCGAACTGGAAAATTCCCGAATAATAAGATTCCCGAACAGTTTTTAATACTTTAATACTACCGGAATAATAAAATTCCCAGTAGAAAATTGCCGAACTATGAAATATCCGAAACTGTAAAATTCAAAAAATTAAAAAATTATACAATATACAATTTTTGAATTAAAAGAATTGAGAAACTTTATTAAAAATAAATATTATTAATTTATAAAGAATAATATAATGAAATATTCAAATATTAATACAGAAATTAAACATTGAAAACATTTTCTTTGATAACAATATTTTATTACTGTACTTTTGATAAATAATATTTCTTAAAAAACGATTCGTTTATTTATTTAAATTCGGGAATATTCTAGTTTCGGGTATTTTATAATTTGGCAATTTTCTGTGAAGAATGTTAAAGAATCATAATATTAATATTTAATATTACTGTTCGAAAATTTTCCAATTCGGCATTTTTAATTACGGGAATTTTCTATTTTAAACATTTTATTTTCCGGGAACAACAGTGTCGGGATTTTTTTTTCGGCATTTTTCAGTCGTCCCAACTTTAAATTGATTTGGATTAAATTCAGTAAAACTTGCCTGGATTTGAGCAAAAAGGAACTAACTTTAAGTCGTCGCTAATTGGATTTGAGAATAAAGTCTTCAAATCAGACACATTTTAGGAACGACTGAAAAATTCCGAAAAATAAAACTCCTCACACTGGAAAATGAGGACTACTGAAAAATCCCGAAAAATAAATATTCTTACGCTGTATAATTCCCGAAAAAGAAAATATTCGAAATAGAAAATTCACAAAATTGTAAAATAGCCGAAATACAAAAATTCCGGTTTGGAAAATTCTCGAATAATAAAATTCCCAAACAATTTATAATATTAGCGAATTTAAAAATTCCCGTGTAATAAAATTGTTGACAGAAAATTGCCGAATTATGAAATATCTGATATTGCGAAATCGTCCACACAAAAAAAGTTACGAATTTAAACAATTAAAAGAATTGGTTTTTAATCAATCATATTTATTCATTAAAAATACAATAATAAGATATACTGGCAAACAAAATTTTGTGGACGTTCATTGAATTTTTAAGAGAATTTTTGAATTTGAAACAACAATAACTGAAAACAAATATTTCTCAATGCAAAAGTACAATACAAGAACGAGATTTTTATTAAAAGAGCAAAAATAAACAAAAATAATATGCTTATTTAAAAAAAAACTTGCATTATTAAATTTTTTTGATTTATTGTTATTTTAAATTTAAACAATAATTTTAGAACATACATTGAACATTTAAAAAAAATTTACTTGACCAAAATATTTCATTATTGTATTTTTAATAAATAAATAAATAATATTGAATAAAAACAACTTTTCTAGTTGTTTAAATTCAGGAATTTTATAATTCGGAAATTTCATAATTCAGGCATTTTCTGGTGTCGGGAATTTGACAGTGTCGGATATTTTATAATTCTGAAACTTGCGATCGCGAATTTTATTATTAGGAAATTCTCAAATTCGGTAATATAATAAACTGTTGGGAATTTTCAAATTCGGTACTATTATATACAGTTCAGGAATTCCACAATTCGGAATTTTTATATTTCGGCAATTCTTTAATTTCAGGAATTTTATATTTCAAATTTTTTTTTTCTCGATAATTTTCGGGATTTTTCAGTCGTCCCGGAAAAATCCCGAATAATAAAACATTCGAAATAGAAGATTCCAGAATGCAAGCTGAACAATTTTCGGCATTTTAAAATTATCGAATTAAAAAATTTCCGAAAATTGATAATATTGTCGAAATTAAAAATTCCCGACAATAGAAAATTTCCGAAATAAAATTGCCAACATTATAAAATATCCGACACTGTACAATTGCCGACACAAAAATTCCCAAATTATAAAATTTCCGAATCTACACTTTAATGAAATAATCAAACAAAAAATAATAATTTATAAATAATAAATAAAATACTTTTATTTTATGGAAATATTTTTTAATTTATGATGTATTTACTTCTGATTTAAAAAATTTTGCAATTATTTAGAGTTGGGAATGTTATAATTCGCAAATTTCCATGTTTTGGGAATTTTATAGTGTCAAATAATTGCGAATTTTCGGGAATGTTCTATCTGGAATATTTTCTTTTCCGGGAATTGTATTTCTCGGCATATTTCACTCCCAAATTTTACTTGTAATCAGATAGATTTTTCTTAAATTCATAAGAATTTTATTGAATGTAAGAGCATCAATGTTAAGACGAAAGAATTTGTAGTAAAATTTGTCTGAATTTAAGATTAAATTCTGGAATTTAAATAATGAGGTCCTAAATTTGGACAAATTTTGCATGAATCGAAGAAATGGCTGAATTTTAGATTTGATCACTGGAAGTCTAATTTGAATGATTGTATGCTTTTAAAAGCAGTAAATTCGATTATCTGGAAAGGATCTGATAAATACTGAAATTGGTCACTTGAGGATTTTGTGATTACTAAATTTGATGAATTGATGATCAATAATTCACTTCATAAATTTTATATCATTTGGATTAATAAATTCGCGATTTATTGAGTGCTTGAATTCACAAAACATTTATTCTTTAAATCCTCCGATCACATAATTTCAGAGTAACAAATTGACTCTCTCAAAATTGCGAACATTTTTAATACTGCAGGAATTTATTGGAAATGAACCCCCTACTTTAAAGCCTTTGAATCAACAGTATAAGCAAGTTTAAAAATGTTCATTGAAAGTTAATTTGAAGGGGTGGACTTTTTTTGAAGCGTTTAAAATATAATTAAATTTTAGAATTATACCTAAAAGTATTCTCAATTTGATTTATTTAAAATGTAAACTTCCATGTAAATTGATAACATCTCTAATCGAGAAGAATTCAATCCTTAATTTATTAAATCAGAAACTTAGCTTGGAAATCCTAAAATTGGAAGAGAATTTATATGTTTAAAGTCAGTTTCAAAATATATTTAGTCTTTTTTTTTTGCGTAATCTCGTGTTTGCCACAGAAAAATAATATTAAAAAGATGGTAATTGGAAAATGGATGAATGAAAAAGTCATGGAATTCTTATTGCTCAGGGAAAGTCAAGGAAAATTCGGGGATTTTTATAAAAATCTTGCAAAAGTCATGGAATTTCTATCAATTATAAATAAATATCAAGGATAATAAATTTGAAAATTTTAAATTTGAATTTGAAATTGTTTTATTTCATGTATAAAGATCTTATGTAAAAAATTCTCATGAAAATGGTAAAAGATTAAGATTCTGGTATTTGAATACTAATGGGCAGGGAAAATAAAAAATTAGTCAAGGAAAAATTATGGCATTTGGAAAATGAAGTTTTGCGGCCACCCTGATATAATATTATTGTCAGCAATTTATTTGTCATGTATTTCTATTTCTATTTTTTGCAGTTGCTTTCCCCTGGCGATTATACTTTTAGTAAAAATTATTATTATTTAATTAAAAATACAATAATTTTTATTTAGCATCCTTTTTTGTTGGAAATTCAACTGTTTAATTAAAAATTTGTCTTTTTGGGTTGTAAATTTAACTATTTTGGCAGAAAGTGAACTTTTTGTTGAAAATTTTGTTTTGGTGTTGAAAATTCAACTGAAATCTTTCTTGGTTGAAAATACAACTATTTTATTTTAAATTCGCCTTTTTGGTTAAAAAATTTATCTAGTAAAAAATGGCTAAAAATGCGACTGTTTGGTTGAAAATTAATCTTGTTACTAAAATTACATTATTCGTTAAAAATTCATTTTTTTGTTGTTGAAAATTAAACCTCTTGATTAAAAGTCAAATCCCTTTGATAAAAAATAATTTTTTTTTGTTGATGATTTATGATTATAAATGAAAATTCTTCTCTTCGGTTGAATTTTTGTTTCAAAATGTATTTTTTAACTGAAAACGTAACAATTCCAGTTGAAGATTCATCATTTTATGTGAGTTGAAAATTCATCTCTTCGGTTGAATGTGAAACTATTTTGTTGCAAATTATTGCACTTTTTTAATTGGAAATTTAACTACTTATGTAAAACTTGAGCTACTTTGTTTATTATTAATTTTGTTTTGTTTGAGGGTTCATCTCTTTGGTTGCAAATGAAACTATCTATATTTTTGGTTGTAAATTGATCTTTTTTAGTTGAAAATTCACCTGTATTAGTAGAAACTAATACTTTTGGTATGAAATTTCCACTTTTTTTATTAGCAATGCAAATTTTTGGTTAAAAATTAAATTTGGTGTTGAAAATTCACATTTTCGCGTTGAAAATTCAAATGTTTTATAGACAAATCGTATTTCTTGACTGGAAATTTTTAATTATTGAACATTCATCTTTCTTGGTTGAGCATTCAACTATTTTATTTCAAATTCGTCTTTTCGGTCTAAAAATATATCTGGTTCAATAAAAGTTTAATCTTTTTTTGGCTAAAAATGCAGTTTTTCAGTTGAAAATTAATCTTATTTTGTTGAGTATTCAACACTCTTGTTGAAATTTTTTTTTTAATTCAACTGTTTTTGATTGAAATATCAACTAAAATCACATTATTTGTTAAAAATTCATTTTTGTTGTTGAAAATTAAACCTCTTTGTAAAAGGTCAAATCACTTTCTTAACAAATTATTTTTGTGTTGAAGATTTATGATTATAAATGAAAATTCTTCTCTTTTGTTGAAATTTTGTTGGAAAATGTATTTTTTAACTGAAAATGTAACGATTCCAGTCGAAGATTCATCATTTTATGTTAGTTGCAAATTCATCTCTTTGGTTGAAAGTGGAACCATTTTTTTGCAAATTGATCTTTTCTGATTGAATATTGATCTTTTTTAATTGAAAATTCAAATACTTTTGAACTACTTTTTTTAATATTAATTTTTGTTTGTTTGAGGGTTCATCTCTGTGGTTGAAAATGAAGCTGTATTGTTGAAAAATGGTGTTTTTGTTGTTGTTTAAAATTAATGTTTATAAACTTTGATTGTAATTTTTATATTCTTTGTTGTAAATTTATCCTTTTTAGTTACAAATTCGTCTGTATCAGTAGAAACTTATACGTTTAGTATGAAATTTACTCTTTTTTTATTAAAAACGCAACATTTTAGTTGAAAATTAACTTAGGTGTTTAGAAATGCACATTTTCACATTAAAAATTCAAATATTTTACAGACAGATCGAATTTTGACTTAAAGTTCAACAATTGGGATGAACTTTTTTTCTTTCTTGAAAGAAAATTCATCTTTTTGGTTGAAAATTGGACTATATTGTCAAAAATTATTTGTTTGGTTGAAAATTAATTTTTTAATGAAAATTGATCTTTTTTAGTTCAATATGCAACCATTTGTTTAAGAATCCATCTTTATCGTTGAAAATTCGACTTTATAGTTTTAAAATTTACTTTTTTGATAAAAATGTCATCTTTTTTGTGGTAAATATGTAACTATTGCATTTTTTGTTGATAATTAATCTTTTTGCTAAAAATGCAACTTTTCGGGTTGATAATTCAACTGTCTCCTGAAAAATCATCTCTTCGGCTTAAAAATTTAGGTATTTGGTATAAAATGCAACTGTTTTTGGTTAAAGTTCAATCTCTTTCGTTTAAAAATTTTACTGTTTTGTTAAACTTTTTTTACTCGGACATAAAATTCGTCCGTTCGTTTGTTTGAAAATTCGACCATGTGGTTGATCATTTATCTTTTTCTTTGTTGAAAGTTCAATAGTTTAGTTACAAATTCAAATATTTTGTTGAAAATTCTATTATTTTGCTAGAAATTCAACAATTTTGTGGAAAATTCATCATTTTTGGTCCAAAGTTTAACTGTCTTGTTGAAAATTCGTCCTCTTGAATTGAAAATTCATGTTTATGCTAGAAATGTAATTTTTTGGGTTGAAATAAAGAAATAAGTTATAAATTTTAAAATTTATTTTTAAAATTGTTTCATTCAGTATATAAAATGATGTCAAATTGTCAAAAAATGTCAAATGTCAAAAAATTTATGTCAAAAATGTTACAAGAACTAAATGCTCTTCTTCGAATATATGAATGGATAGAAAAAATGAAAAATTTGTCAATGAAAAATCAGGGAAAAGTCAGAAAATTTTCACAGATTGTGAAAGGATTATGAAAAGATTTTTAGGTTCATTGGTCATTTATTGCGCTCATAAAAATTTTCTTTATTCGCTGTTACTTGATTAGGGGATAAGGGAGATTCGAAATGGTGTGTGCAACACTCTCATGGGTAGCGTTACCCGCATTGGAATCCCTAGTGAAAAAGCGTGAAACCCTCGGGTAAATAAAAAAAAAATCTTTCGCCTCTCGTTTCTTTTTCGAGTTATCCGTCAACCGCGACGTGGCTCACCGGTTAAGCTTTGAGATCCACCAAACAGACCGGAAAATATGTGAGCTGCATAATTTAACGTAGGTGCCTACTTGGCGCTGCATACCACCAAGGCACTCCATTATAGTGGTCTTGCCAAATCACAAGCTTGACGATGAATGGTCTTGAAAAATTTAGGCCATCTACTCCTCCTCTTATCATTTTGTTTCTCTTTTTTCCAAGTTCTAGTTTGTCCTCCTCTTAAACCTCTTTTTTTTTCTTTCTCATTACCGGGATCACAGTCCATCCCCTTTCTTAGGGGAAATCCATAAATTACGTTAAAATTTTTTGGCTATTTTCGCCCCCCCCCCCGAAAAGTAACCTGACCCAAAATTCTCTCAAAGCTGAAATATATTGTATTTTCAAGAAGATAGTTACATTTTTTACCAAAAGAGATGAAATTTCAACATCAAAAATTAATTTTTAACCGAACAGTTTTATTAACAAATAGTTGAACTTTTAGGCAAACAGACGAATTTTTTCGAGGACAATTGAATTTTCAATATAAAAGTTCATTGTTAACCTATAAAGATGAATTTTCTGCAATAGAAGATGAATTCGCAATTCAAAAGGACAAATTTTTAATCAAATATTTGAATTATCAATAAAAAAAGATATTTTTTCAAACAAAAATAAAATCGTCAAATTTTCAGTTGAAAAAATTAATTTTCAACAAAGAAAACGAATTTTCAACGGGTTAAATTTAACCGAAAAATACGAATTTCGAACCCAATATTTGCGTTTTAGACTTACAAAGGATAAACAAAAATGTAATAGTAAAATTTTCAGATAAAAAGCTAGTATTTAACCTGATAAGATACGAATTCTTAATAAAATACATCAATTTTCAACTTGAAGAACGAATTTTCGAAAAAAAATATGAATTCTCAACAAAACATGAAGTAATTGATGGTTTAACCAAAAAGGATTTTTATTGAAAATAAAAAACAGTGTAATTCAACCAAAAAATACGAATTTTCAGCAAAATGCATTAATTTTCAACAAAATAGTGAAATTTTCAGATAAAAAATTAGTATTTAACCAGAAAAAATACGAATTCTTAATAAAATACATCAATTTTCAACACAAAAATATGATTGCTTCAACAAAAAAGTAAATTTTCCATAGAATAGTTAAACTTTCATTAAAAAAGTTTAAATTTTCATCAAATAGTTGAATTTTCAACCCAACATACATATTTTGAACAAAAACGTTAATATTCAACCAAATAGTTTAATTTTCGACCAAAATGTTGAATTTTCAAGTAAAAAAAACTAATTTTCGAAAAAAAGATGAAATCTCAACGAAGCATGAAATAATTGATGTTTTAACCAAAAAAGATTTTAATTAAAAATAAAAAACGGTGGAATTTGACCAAAAAATACGAATTTTCAACAAAATGTATTAATTTTTAACCGAATAGTTGAAGTTTCAAATAGGAAAGCTAAAATTTGAATTAAAAATGTCAATTTTCAACGAAAAATAAAATAGTTACACTTTGCGTTGATAAATTAACTGTGCATAGAAAAAAACAAATTTTCAACAAAATAGTTTAATTTTCAACTAAAGAGATGAATTTTTAACTAAAATGATGAATCGTCAAACCAAAATCGAATTAAGTTCAATCAAAAAAGTTTTTTTTTTTTTACAAAATATGAATTCTGAACGAAAAATATAATAGTTGCTTTTTGAAGCAAAAAAAAAACGAATGTTCTAACAAAATAGTTAAATTTTCAACAAAATAAATAAATTTTCAACAAAGTAGTTGAATTTATAAACAAATAGTAGAATTTTCAACCTAAAAAGATGAATTCTCAAACAAAACAACGAATTTTCAAACAAAAAGATTAATTTTCTATCAAAAAAAGACGAATTTTCAACAAAATACTTGAATTTTCAACCAAATTGTTGACTTGTCAACTAAAAC
>JAABKJ010013798.1:0-10235 GCA_011634705.1 Andricus grossulariae
CGATGACATATAATACGTGTCCCAAAAAACTACCCCTCAGACATACATACCTGCCCCTCGCGATCAAAACTGTTCTAGCAGTGTAAAAACAACCTTAAACAACGTTAGTATGATTTAGAACTCTAACTGAATTACTTAATACTTGAAAATCCACCCCTTTTCTAATTTTCTCCGAAAACTACCTTTCAGCGTAAATTTATGTAGCGGAAGTTACATATACTTATATAAAACGCATCAAAAATAATAGTATTTGGAAAAAACTGTCAGCGGAGGCTTTTTGTTCTTCTTTTGCTTTCCGATGACATATAATACGTGTCCCAAAAAACTACCCCTCAGACATACATACCTGCCCCTCGCGATCAAAACTGTTCTAACAGTGTCAAAACAACCCTAAACAACGTTAAGATGATTTAGAACGCTAACTGAATTACTTCATACTTGAAAACTTAACACTTTTATAATTTCCCACGAAAACTACACTTCCATGCAAACTTGTGTAGCGGAACTTACATATACTTATACAAAACGCATACAAAATATTAATGTGTGGAAAAAACTGTTAGCGGAGATTTTGTTGCTCTTTTTTTTGTACGATGGCCCTGAGTGAAACATAACAACATCTATTTCGTAACTGAAAATTTCCTGAAAATATGAAAACAAGTTCAAATATCATAAAGATGATTAAGACCTTCACATTGACTTTTTTGCTACTTGAATTCAAAGTTCTACATTATTCGGCTACTCAAATGAAAAATGCCCTATTTCTTTTCTCCTAAAAATTGTAGTACTGATTTTTTTTGTTACTTGAATTCGAAGTTTTAGATTCATCTAACATACGAATAATAGATTCTCAACTGTTTTGCTCCACGAAAATAAGGTACCGGATTTTATTGCTGCTCGCATTTCAAGTTCTAGATTATTCTGCTACAGGAACTATTGCTCACTCATTTTTTGCTCCTTGAAAATAGAGTGTCGGATCTTCATGCTGCTCGAATCATAGATTCCAGACTTTTTTGCTGCTCAAAACTGAAATAGTAGATTGTTTTGCTACTTGAATTGGAAGTTCTAAATTAATCTACTCTGAAATAAATTATCCGATTTGTTTGCTACTCGAATTTGAAATTCTAGATTATTCTGCTACCCAAATAATACATTCCCGACTTTTTTGCTACTCAAAAATAAAATATCGGATATTTTGCTACTGGAATTCCAAGCTTTAGACTATTTTGCTATTTGCATAATAGATTCACAATATTTTTGGTCCTCGAAATTAAAGTACTGAATTTTGTTGCTACTCCAATTAGAAGTTCTAGGTTATTCTGCTACACAAATAATGGATTACAGTTTTTTGCTTCCTAAATATAAGGTAGCGGATTTTTCGCTACTCGAAATTAAAGTACTCGCCTTTTTTCTACTCGAATTTGAAGTTCTGGATTATTCTCCCACCCAAATAATACATTTCCGATTTTTTTTCTCCTCGAAAATAAAGTACCGGATTTTTCGCTGCTCGCATTTTAAGTTCTAGATTATTTTGCTAGACGAATAATAGATCACTGATTTTTTCGCTCCTCGAAAATAAAGTGTTGGATCTTCATGCTGCTCGAATAATAGATTCCAGACTTTTTTGCTGCTTAAAACTGAAATTCTAGATTGTTTTACTACTTTAATTCGAAGATCTAGATTATTTTGCTTCTCGAATTATAGATTCCCGATTTATTATATCCTTAAAATTGAAGTACTGAATTTTGTTGCTACTCTAATCAGAAGTTCTAGATTATTCTGCAATACAGATAATGGATAACAGTTGTTTGCTTCTTAAATATGAGGTAGCGGATTTGTATGCTACTCGTAATTAAAGTACTCGAATTTCTTGCTACTCGACTTTAAAGTTCTAGATTATTCTCCTACCCGAATAATACATTAGGGATTTTTTTGCTCCTTGAAAATAAAGTACCGGATTTTTTGCTGCTCGCCTTTCAAGATCTCGATTATTTGCTAGACGAATAAATAAATGAATAAATAAATAATTAAACAAATAATAGATTACAGTTTTTTGCTCCTCAAATATAAAGTATCGGATTTTTTGCTACAAGAATTTCAAATTCTGGATTATTCTGCTACGCAAATAATACATTTCCGATTTTTTTGCTACTCTAATTAGAAGTCTTAGATTATTCTGCTGCACAAATAATAGATTATAGTCTTTTTGCTCCTCGAATATAAGGTAGCGGATTTGTTTGCTACTTGAATTTGAAGTTCTAGATTATTCTGCTACCCGAAAAATACATTACCGAATTTTTTTCTCCTCGAAAATAAAGTATCAGATTTTTTTCTAATTGAATTTGAATTTATAGATTATTCTGCCACACGAATAATAGATTCCCGATTTCTTGGCTAAAAAAAATGTAATCTATTTTTCGTGTAGCAGAATAAGTTTTGAACTTTGAACTCGAATATAAAGAAAAATATAGTACTTCAAATTCGAGGGGCAAAAATCGAAAATCTATTACTCGCGTAGCAAAATAATCTGGAACTTCGAATTCGGCTAGAAATAAAATTCCGGTACTTTAATTTCGTGGAGCAAAAAATTCGAGAATCTATTATTTGAGTACCTCAATAATCTGCAACTCTCGGAGTTTCAATTGCGTTTCAACTTTAATATAATAATTAACGATAGTTTTATCATTTAAATAAATATTTGCAGCTAAATATAGTATATAAAAAATTCTTACCTGCAATGATGTACATATTGGTTATAAAATGTATTGCCTAGGGCATTTAAACTACAGTATATTTTACAGTTATTTCTTAATTGAATTAGATTCAACTCATACGTCAATGAATACTTACGCGGCAAATTATAGAAGACATGAATATCCAACAAGGAATTATTCAATCTAAAGGTTTATGATGGGACCTAGCAGGATGACGGGTTGAATAAAAACAGGGCCGAAGGCAATTAGGAAAGTTCTTGATGAGCAAAGGGAAGAGAGCGCGCACGCGCGTTGCTCGCACAGAATTGCTCACTGGAGTGCAGGAAGTGACCAGTAGGACTTGTCCTCCAACAGTTTATATTAGCCATCGCAGAGCTCGACATGCAATTTGATGGGCAGAGTTTTAGTAATAATATCTGCAATTTGACATTTGGATTTAACCCATTCTATATTTACATAATTTTTATTCACGCATTCCTTTACGTAGTGTTTCCTCTTTTCACCATGTGTCTGAGTCTGTTTCCGCCATTCACTTTCGCACATGAGATGGCTGAAATATTATCGCAGTACAATGTGATCGGATACATATTTCGCTCTAGCATTATTGAAAGTTAAGCATTGTTGAAAATTAATTTAAAGTATCTAGTACCCGACAGATATTGGAATACTCTTTTCACCATGTTCCACTCGTAAGTCGTAGGGTTGACTTGGTGGCTACTAAGAACGTGCACGGCATATGATATAGCTGGTCTACTTGCGTCAGCCAAGTGAAGAAAAGATCCAACTGCCACCCTGTACAGTCTGTTAGGTACTTGCTCTTCCGTGTATTCGTATTCCTCCCTCTCTTTTCTATGAAGGCTCGTAGCCTCGCCAAGTCTCATAGGCGAGTTGACTGGTCTACATTTGTCGAATCCGAATCTGCTTAACATCTTGTCAACAAATATTGTTTGATTTAAACGCGTGACTTGCTTTTGCTGATCTCTGTCAATTTTGATGCCCAAAAACTTCTAAGGACTTCCCAGATCTTTGATTTTAAATTCTAGACTCAATGTATGACTTAATTTGTTTAACACATTTTCATTATGGCTTGCTAGAAGTATATCATCGACATACAAAATTGCTAATACAACACCTACGTCTGTCTGTTGAATATACAAGCACGCATCTATATCATTTAACCTGAAACCAAACTTTGTCATTACGTCAGTGAACTTATCCTTCCATTTCTTTGGCCATATGTTTAAGCCGTAGAGGGACTTTTTTAACTTCCATGCAAATCGTTTCCTAATGTCGCTATCAACTAGTACTCCCTCTGGAATTTCCATGTATACATCCTCTGACAGTTCTTCATAGAGAAAGGCAGTTTCGACATCTAGTTGTCTGATTTTGTAATTCAATTTGTTTGCTATTGAAAAGAAAGCTCTTATCAACGACATTCTAGACACCGGAGCATATGTTTCATGCAAATCGTATATGTTTTTATCTTAGAAGCCACGAGTAAACAGTCTCGCTTTGTATTCTATTTCTCTTTTTTTATTTACTTTCTTTCTAAAGACCCATCTCGAGTCAATGATATTGGGTTTGTTATTTGTCATAGAAAGTTTAGATTTCTCGATTACAGTATATACCTGTTTGCTCTCAATCGCGTCAAGTTCTGTTCTTATAGCATCAATTCAGTGTTGACTTTCCGAGGAATTTACAGCCTCTCTATAAGTTTGAGGATCTTCTTGGATCTTTGCTAGAAGAGCATGATATTTCAGATCACTTAGATCTCGATCAAAATCTAATTTTTGTATTTCCGGACTTTTCATACTAGAAGAACATAGCTTCATCATTATTTTTGGGTCTACCCCTTTGTCTTTTCGTTTTCGTCTCCGAGAGATTTTCTTCCTTTTCTGCCATAAATTCTTGATTTGGACTATCTATGTCCATAGTTTCAAGCTCATTTTCAAAATTTAATTCAGATTGATCTGTCTCAATATGTTTAGCGGGAAAATCTTTGTATGTTAAATTTTCAACAAATCTCACGTGTTTGCTATCATACAATTTATTCTCTTCTGGTACAAGTATTGTATATCCTGTATTCAAATACCCCACCAAAGAACCTTGCATAGCTTGAGAAAAGAATTTCATTTCCGTGTTCCGGGGAATTTTCACGTATGCAGCACAACCGAAATGCCTGACTTGACTTATGCACTCAGACTGTTTAACAAGAATTTCGCTCAACGGCGTTTTCATATTTATTGCTTTGTGTGGCGCTCTGTTGTAAATATATACAGCTGTTTTAACAGCAAGCTACCAATATGAGTACGGTGACCCAGAATCAAGCATTATGGCTCTAACTTTATCGTCTAGGGTTCGGTTGAATCTCTCATACTTCCTTTGTAGCTTGACAAGTGAATTCTGTACCCCTATCGCTCCTGAGGAAACAGAATTTTTTGTCTGATCCGATGAGGTTACGCAAGCTTCGAACAAACGACTCTATACACTTAGGTACTTCTGTCTTGTTTTGCATTGGGAATGTCAGTGCTGCTCTTGTAGCATCGTCCATTAAGACCAGTATAAATCTAAATCTACCTGGGTGGGACACTGGCCTAATTGGCCCCATGGTGTCACCATGAATTACCTGCAGATATTTGTTGGCTCTTATCCTTATCTTTGTAAACAGTAGTTGAACACTATTCGCTTGAAGACAAATTTTGCATTCATGTATCGTCGTATCTTCACTTATGTTTTCAATATTATTCAATTCTTTATTGTTTTTGGCTAGTGCTAATAAATATAGTTTAGATACATGCCCAAGTCTTATATGCCACATCATATCTTCTGAAATATCGTTATCTTTCGAGGCATTGTTGATTTTCTTTGATTCTAATGTGCTAATTTCATCTGATTCACTTTCACTTGTCAATACATGAGTTTTCCTATTTTTAGACGTGTCCAGAAATTCATTATCTGTCTTTCGTATGTTTCGCGATGTGCTTACTTTACAAATTTCGTTTTCCTTTCTAATCTCCTTTAAAATTTTTGTGCTCTTTGTATTTTTCTTGCTTCTTCTATTATGAAAGCCTTTAATCTCCGGTTCAACTCTATATTTATCTTCACAATTTTTTCCTACAAGTTCCATTGTCCATAATGGCTTTTGATATTCACCTATTATAATACTTTTCTTTAATTCCGGATCATAGATATCAATAATCTTATAGTTTAAATATACTTCTAAGCCTTGATCAACAAAACGTCTAAGTGACAATAGATTATTTGACAATTCTTCATAATACAAAATATTATTCAGTACATAGGTTTTGTTGTCTTTAGTTATAATTTTGGTTGTTCCCATACGGGATGTCTCAAAACTACTTCATTTGTTCGCACAATCTATTTTTGATTTTACATTATTGTCAGATTTGTTGAAATATATTTTAGTATTACTTAGGTGCTCAGTCGCACCCAAGTCCGCATAAAATTCTACTATTACATCGCTTTTATAACTCGCAAAATTAATTTCATCTGTACCTTTATAGTTGCCAGCGATTGCCTGCAGAGATGAACCAGCCCTTGGGTTGTCACTGCCCCCAAAGTGTTGCTGATAACTTCCTCTGCCGCGTACTCGACCACAGTCACGACTGCTAGTGCCGCCTCCAACTCCTCTTGCTGACGTCGATTCTCCGGAACGATTACCCACTTTCGAGTAACTGATTTTGTTCGTCACATGGCCATCTCTTCCTCTGCTATGAGTATTGGTATTTCCTCTCTGTGAACTTCAACGTCCTCTTTATTTGGACTTAGGGAATTGAGTCACAAAATCCTTCGATCCGGTATTTTCAGTTTGCCTGAAGATGCCCCTCCATTCCACAGCCTCTGCAGATCTGCCGTCCTTGACTTGTTTTCTCATGATTGGAATAGAATGCTCTTATTGGAGGTGTTGTATCTATCCGACTTTTGGTGGCCTTGAATTGTAATGAATAATTTTTCAGTTGATCGGTAGTCATTTCCTTGCAGGTTGTCTCCTCATAAATGCAATCTGCAGTAGTAATCTCGGGAACCACATCAGCTACTGCTTGAATGAAATAATCTCTTTTATCCTGTTCTGTGAGTTCTCTAACATCTGGAATGCTCTCAAACACTCTTACTTTCTCTTGGAATCTGTCGTAAAAGTCGGATGCTGACTCCTTACCAGGTTGGTATTTCAGGGTGACAGAAGGTGACAGAAGCAAATTACTTTCAAGGAGTTAATTTCGATTCTAAATTGTTCAGACAAATTCAATAAACTTTTTTCTTGGGTCTTTTTATCTTTCTCTTTTTCCTTCTTGTGGAGTAATATCTTTACTTTGTTTTCTACTACCTCATTGAGAAGATCAATAGTTAAGTTGTCATTGAGTATGTTGTTCGATATTTCAACCTCTTTTCCAATCTTATTGCTGCAGTATTGAGATCTTGGCTCGATCCCGCGATCTTCATGGGACAAAGGATTAGTACAGTTCTCACCAGTGTTCAGCAAAATTTCTGTCGATTCCTTGTACCGATAAGCCTGGTCTCCGTCTGACGAGTACTCAGACACCTCTCCGTCCTCTGACGGCAGTTTCTTGTTTGTCCTTGGATCAGTCTCATTAGTTGACGTACTCATATCAATCCTCATGTTCATGAGATCCTTGTTCGGCTTCAGACCCAAAGTGGTTCGCGGTAGGGGAGTTAGAGTGCACTTGACTTTCGAAGCTTTTGAAATAATTTAATCCCTTCTCATTTTTGGCATCTTCCTAGCTGCGTGAGTACTCAATCCTCCGGGCTGGTGGAATTCCTTCGTGGTCTTGACAGGACTGATTGCCGGATCCTCTATCCTGGTCTTTGGGGCCAATTTGAAAATAGAATCCGATGATAATGGTGCCGGAGTAATTGCTGGTGCTTGACTAGCGGGCGCCTTCAACTGTTTACCAGCAACTCAATCCCTCTTAGGAACATTTTGTTCTGCTCCTCCATTATTCCTTGTACCTCTCTTCGGGTTACTAACTCGGGGAAGTAAACCAAATTGAAGTTGTGAAGTTTCTCTCTGGATGGCCAGACTCTGTCAATGAGGGCTTTTTTCTCCCTTCTCAGAACGTCGTCGAACCTTCTCAGCTGGAATTCAGTTCTCCAGAAGTAGAGAGAGCCGTCTGGCTTCCTAAGTAGCGTGAGAGTGTCTTGGTCGTATGAATCTCCAGGTACCTCTTGGGCCTCGGATTTTTCCCACTTCCTCAGAATTATTTTCCTGAAATCGTCTGAATCAGTACCTGTTGATTTGAAGTCGCAATAAGTATTTATCTTCTTTAAATGCGTTTCCATATTTTTCAATTTTATTCTATATCTAGTATAATTTAATTAATCATATCTTGTACATTTGTTCTATCATTGCACGTGATTCTAATCACGGACTCTTGTCACAGAGTTCCTAATCTATAGGAAGAATTCTTGTCCCAGACTTTAGTCTAATTTGTAAGATATTGCGATCTCAGGAACTGACTCGTGTTAATTTTACTCTATTATTTCAATATTATCTATCTTTCTTGTTACTGTGTTGACTTTATTTTAAATTATTTTATGAGGCTTCTTTATATACAAAGGTCAAGCTGGGTACGCAACACGTGTTTTATTCTGATCGATTTAACTTAATGCTGAACCCAAAGTGACTAACTGTGATATACTTTCTTCATTTATTTTATCATGGGCCCCTTTGTAAGTAGGCAGATAAACCTTCAGTCGTGCAAAGGGACTTTCATTGTTCTGTGCCGGGTCTTCAAGGTCGCGCGCTAGAGAAAAAGGAGAAAGCTAAAATATGCCCCTCTCCACTCGCAGCTTGCTTAGCTAAACTCTAGTTTTCACATTTCAGTTTAAAATTATTTGATTTGGTTTTTACAAATTTGCTTTTATTTGCCATAACAAGTTTCTAATGTAACTTGTAAGTTTTAATTATCTGTTTGTCTCATGTTTTTCTAATTAAATTCCTTCTTTGAGTAACTAATGATATGTCATAAGATATATAAGCCACTTACTTCACCTGTCTTTTATCAATCACCTTTCGACGTAACACACTTCGTAGATGCAAAACAACAAAAGAAAAACTGATGTGTCACAACGCTCACGCGACGAGCACGCCTGAATACCTTCTCCGGATATCGAGCCGAGTGGCGCAGTGGAAACGTGCTGGGCCCATAACCTGATGGGACCTAGCAGGTTGACGGTTTGAAGAAAAACAGAGTTGGCTAAGTGCGTAACGCACCGTAGCTTTATTTAAGTCAAACGTAGAAAAACAGTAAAGGTATGAACATGAAACTCTATCTATGAGCTTTGGTGACGGACTGCCGGAGGCAATTAGGAAAGTTCTTGATGAGCAAAGGGAAGAGAGCGCGCACGCCCGTTGCTCGCACAGAATTGCTCACTGGAGTGCAGAAAGTGACCAGTAGGACTTGTCCACCGACAGTTTATATTGGCCATCGCAGAGCCAAAAAGAGCAAAAACATTTCCGCTAACCATTTTTTCCGAAAATGATTACTTTTTATGGGTTTCATATAAGTATATGTAAGTTCCGCTATATAAATTTACTGTTAGGTGCATTCTATGCTTGGCAACTATCATTTGAAGTAATTATATAGATAAGTAGTGTGACCGTGTAATTTGTACCCCGCACAAATACATCTAAAAACTATAAAATTTAGTTTTAGAAATCATTTTACTGGGGACATGAGTTTGGAAAAACGAATCCAATCCACGTGCTGTCTACAGACAGTACTATACTAGCCGAGAATATAAGAGTTCTACGGCTAGTATTCAAAAGAATTTTAGTCTTTGTAGTAATGTCGTTTATTATATTAAATTTTAAAGATTGCTAACGTCAATGACAACTTAAAACTCGGGATGAGATATTAGTCTAGAATATGAGAGTTCGAAGGCTAATATCGCATCACAACGTCATGATTCATTTTCTATTATTATTAGTAATTGTCATAAGCTCACCTTGATTTTTTATTAAAGTTAACCAGTTTTGAAAATAGAAATAATTCATCACCAATCAAAAATTAGGGAGGTTAGGTCATCTGACCGGAACCACAAATTTTCAGACCACAGGGTTCCAATTATATGATTCGCCGTAATTATTCTAATTCCTGCGTATTTTGTTTGTTTATTCCATATTCAACTCGGGTGGAAGGGTGGATCAACCCCTCCCCCCACACAACAATCACAACAACAGTCAGATCCTGTGAGGTTGGCTACATTGGACGTATGCTGTCACCAGGGACTACGAAGAGGAGATTTTCCTGGCGCATGCGTAGTGGATGGGATTCTCACACGTGCAAGAGCGCTCGGAAACACAGGAGCCGGCGGCCATGGATAATCTGCGTGCTGGCCCAAGTCAGCCCCACCCCTGGACCATTGACTAGTGGCAGGCGACGAAGGCTTGCGTGGCAGTTAACGCATGCTGACTGTGCGCCACCACGCTGCGGGAAACCGAACTTGGCAGTTGTCCTTCTCGTTCGACCGTCCTCTCAC
>JAABKJ010013799.1:0-10235 GCA_011634705.1 Andricus grossulariae
TAGAAAAATATTCGAACATTATTATAAAATTCAGTGAAAACCATTAAATTAATCTCTGGAACCTGTCAAAAAGTCCTGCAAAATGCCATGATTTTTATGAGAGGAAAAAAAAAGCTTTGAAACTTCCTTCTAACCGTTAAAATCAATCGAGAATTCCCTCGAATTCAAAAGGAATTACAATTTCAAATTCAAATCACTATAAATTAATTAGAAAAATATTCGAACTTGTAAGTACAATATAATAAACTTACGAGTAGGTTGCACAAAAAAAGAGATAAAAAGGAACTTTTGGCCGGAAATAGCGGAAATAGCGGTCGTAAGTGTAACTAAAGAATACATGTCCCTCCCATCTCACCCAAAGCACACTTGTGAGCTTAATGTTATTTTTGGTAATGTTATGAGAAAAATGTAAAAGAAATTACGCTCTAATTGTTGTAATTGTAATTGTAGGAGAGACTATTCATATTATAATTTTTCAACTTGTTCTCGGGAGAGACTTCATATTATATAAAAAATGAGGAAGCTCATTTTTCTCTGAGGCTTAAGATGGTGACAGTCCAATATGTCGAAAGCATTTTGATGAGAGTTGGATTTTTCAATAATCTACACGGATCTGTCCCGGTATATATCATCCGTAACGGACACATTTTTGTAATGCAATCAAGTGATCTGATAAGAGCAGTATGTCCTATTAGACATATTGGGTAAAGCCTGGTATTTTATCCCATCATCCACGGACTGGGTTGCAGTCAAATACATGATAGGGGGACCTACAGCTTTATGTGGGATCCGAATCACCAGAAACTCGGTGGATCGAACCCTGGACCTCTTGCAAAGGGAAGTGTAAGAGGAGGTATAAGGGGGAGGTATACATTTTTAGATAAATCTAGAATTCCCGTGTTGCTTATTTAAATAACACTTTCACTCCGAAACACTGCTCCAACACTGATCGCTGAAAAATTTCTTTAGCAATCACCCCAAGCGAAGAACTTCACAAAGTCATCATTGGCCATAGAACGCACAAAAATTCGCAAACTTACTGATAAACCTTTAAGTACATACATATTCTAATGCAAGCTCTCGTGTTTCTATGGCTATTGTAATATTTTTACTTCTGGTAATGGCTCGTACATTCCCGATAACCTTCCTACCCTCGATTATATGCCTGAGTATCTCTCAATCGATCTTTCCGTCAGAAGTAATAAACTTCCAAGATACATGTATTTATCAACTTGTTCTATCCTTTTTTTATCTAAGGCAATGTTGCATATGTATGTATCAACATATCATATGTTCATCGTTATCCAAAAACATTATAAAGATTCAAAAAGATGTTATGGTTGTCGACTAGCGAAGTTAAATATATAGGTTGTCAGTGAAATGACGTTTTTGATCTGCTAGTCCATATCGTAATAATAACGTTTATTTAGAATCCAAGCTTTCATCTGGCGACGCCAGACGGCTTCCCTCATCCTTGCTCGAGCTCACCGAGACACTTCCCCCACTCTCACGCTGACTTCGAAATTCCAGTCAGCCGCTAGCAATAGTGCCGCCATAGAAATCGCAATTTTTATGGTTTTTAGAAGAGTTTTTTATATTATTCAAATATATTATCGAAAAATATTATAAAATATGAAAATATCACAATTAATATATTTGTAAAGTATAAAAAAAATTTCCCAAACAACATAAAAATTGCGATTTCTACGGCGGGACGATTGGTAGCGGCTGACTGGAATTTCGATGTCAGCGTGAGAGTGGGGGAAGCGTCTCGGCGAGCTCGAGCAAGGATGAGGGGAAGCGGCTTTATTGATAGCTTCGACTATATTGTTACAATATAAGGAAGAACATCATTGGCGCTAGGAAACGGAAACAGTGTTTTTGTTTACAAATATTTTATCATATGTGATAAAAACAAAAAATTGGAGTGGAGAACATAACCTATTGTTACTTAAATTTACGGTATATAAAGAAGGAAAAATGTCCAGAAGAGTATTGTTAAAATTCGAAAAAGAAGTTTAAATTCTTAAATAATCGTTTAAATACAGGTAAACGCCACTCCCGGACAGGCGTGGGCATTTTTATTAAATAATTATAATCAACTTTTTGGCGGTACTCCACATTGCTATGATGCCTGTCCAGGAATGAAGTTAAGAATGAAAAGACCCTTTCATGCGTATGAACATGTGTCTCTAGCGAGTGAAGATGGAACTAACAAGCGTGGGTGAAATTTGAAAATTTAACATCTATTATATTCGTTAGAAAAGGGGAGAATCCCGTGTAGCGAATTCAAAAACTCGATTTTTCTCGGTTTAAACGATAGCTTAGCATCCCAAAAACATACAGTGAAAATCCCATAGCCGTATAGCTAAGCTCCTTATCCTTGAAACAGCGCACCGCGCGCCTGCGTTCCAGCGCCCGGAAGACGCGAACAGAAGATTACGGAAAGAAACCAGCTCCACGAAGAAGAAGAGGGCTTAATGTATGCTCCTGGAATGGCCGAGTAACGATTGAAACCCGTAAGATATCAAAAGCTTACTTTTTTCCAACAACTTTCACTATGTAAATCTTTAAACGCGTTTTTCTGGGTTTCACATTTTTCAAAATTGCCCGATTCATAGCTCAAAAAGTATTTGACTCATCGATTTGAACTCGCGTATACAGATTGCTGAAATGTGTCATTTGTCGGTGAACCACTCCAAATTGAAAAAAAATTGTTCCAACCATTTTTTTAAACAAATTCAGGCAAATTTTTGGGTAAAAATCGGATGATTTTTTTCAAATGGCCGCCATTTTGTTAAATATTAATATTTTTCGAGAGTGTAACCAAAGGGAATTAATTATAAATTATTAATAATAAGTGATTGAAAATAATAATAATTATTATTAATTATTCCTATATTCCCCATAGCATTTTGAGATTTAATTGACGCTTTTCACTGACTAACTGAGGATCTAAACTTTTAAAAAACTTTGTGATTTTTTTGTTTCAGACGCCTGTGTGAGAAGCTAGAAACCGGGCAAATTGACCTATCGAATTTGGACATGTCGGACATCCGCCCTTATAAATCAAAATATTATTCATGTATCAGGCTGGAAGAAATTTGTTTTATACTTCAAGAGTACCTTAATAAACCACAAATGTTTTGGAAAGATTCGTTATTTTTCTCATCCCCAAAAAAATCCCCAAAAATAACCTAATTTTCGGCCTATTGCACGGGATTCCCCCTTAATATAATAAGTGAATTATATATGTCGCTTAATAAGTTTGTGTCTGATCTCCTATATTTCAAAATTGATATCTTTAACTTCAAGTTTCAGAGTTTTAATTTTAAAATCCATTATAACTTTGTTAAACTGACCTTTAAATAAAGGATGTGAAAAATAAATTTTCGAATAAGAATTTATAATGTGTGCTGGTAGATATCCTTGTGCACGGCAACGAAGTAGAAATGTAATAATCTAAATAGATTGGTTCATAATCAACCATAAAGAAGTAGAACACGATTTTGGTTTGTAAGGCTTACAACTTTCTCCTTGCTCTTGGTCCAAGTTCTTAGTTGTTGAATCGTTTCCTGTCCATAATTATTTTTTAAGGGGGTAAAAAATCCGTTCCCTCTACCATCGATAATTCTTTCCATTTTTCCTAATGATTTGTGGAATCATACTTGCCAAATAGTATAATTAGTATAGTTAGTATAGTATAATTTTGAAATTCAATTGAGATTTTTTTTTCAAGAAAAAGTTACAAAGGTCTAAGGGGCCAACTCGGCCCCTAATTCCCGATAGCATAATTTTGAAAGTTAATTGACGCTTTCTTGTAAAAGAAAAAGTTACAATAGTTTAGGGGCCCCTAATTCCCCTTAGCATAATTTTGGAATTTAATTGACGCTTTTCTGTAAAAGTGAAAGTTACAAATGTCTAAGGGGCCCACTGGGTCCCTCATTCCCCGAGAGCATTATTTTGAAATTTAATTGACGCTTTTTTGTAAATTTGAAATTCAATTGAATTTTTTAAAAAGAAAAAGTTGCAAAAGGCCATGGCCTACCTTGGCCTACTGATTAATCCAGCACTGCTTTTGAAACCTTTCAAAACTCAAATTTTTCCAAACTTTCAATCTCATTCCGGCTCGAATTTGTATACGCACTTAATTCCCGGTTTTCCCGGTCAGTAAACACCCTGAATTTAGAATGTACTATCAACATTCAATTATTTCAAAGAAAATTTTGAAAATAAACGAACTTTTTGGTTTGCCAATTACTTTCCTAAACTCGAATTGAAATAATGCTTATATGACAATAGCACTATTTTAATATTAAATATTATCGCAGTTATCGATAGAAATCGGCTTAAAATCTGAAGTAGGAATTGGGCGATTGACTCAGGAGTCAACAATTTATTCGAATGCCAGCCCACTCGCTTTTCCGCTTCCTGCAGTTCCAACCAGACAGACGTAACTTGAGAAACTCGTGCGTAAAGAGAAACGGCTGGAGGCTGAGGTAAATTTATGAATTTCAAATTATCGTTATTATTAGGACTTTACGGCATACATTAATACGAAAATTATCGCATCGACAGCAGGATTACTGTCACAGAGGTTCACGAAGTCAACTACCAGAAATAACTATACGTGCAAAAGTCAAGTGAAAAGAATATTTTATTCAATACCTCTTGTAACTTGTATAATCATAAGAGTAATCAAAAGAATCGTAAGAGTAAATCGTTTTTCAGCTTATTATGATTTAGTAAATCGTTCATATGTTTCTTAATAAGTAAAATCAATATTTGTTTACAGTATAGATAAATAAGGTTATGGTGCCAAATTTTCCAATTTGATATCAGAGAATGACATGATTGACATCTATTTCACTATAATAACGGGACAGTATACAATTTGAATAGCACAGAAATGTTCATTTTTTAGACAGGTATTACAATTAAAAACTTTGATTACTGCACAATTTCTTCTTCACGTATAATTCAGTGGAATATTTTGATTCAATTACAATATAAACAAGTAAAAGAAGACGATATAATTTAAAGTGTAAATTTGTTTTCACTTAATTTTTAAATTTGATTTTCACCATTAAAAGTTATGCTACTAAAAGAATGCTTATAATCTTTAAAAAATTGAGCAACGTTTCAAATGTCTATTCTAACGAATAATGTTCTGAAGTGCCGCCGCCGTTGGTCGTAAGTGGGATTTCTTTCAACATTGGCTATAAGCAAGGCCTTTGCTTAATGGCAATGGGTCAAAGGCAGGTTTTGGGTTATTAAGCTCGCGGTTTACGAAACACGATCTCGATTATTCCACGAACGTAAAAGTATTTGTCCGAACCGACACGATGTTGTTAAATGATCACATTTAACGGACGCACACTCAGAAAACGATTTGGTTGAATCGACAAAATTTGTGATGGTTCAACCATAGAATATGGTTATTATATGGATAACAAAATATTTGGTTGACGCAAATAAATTGTTTGGTTGTTTTAACCAAATCTTTTGGTAGATGGAGCATTTGGTTGATTCAACAAAAAACTTGTATTCGGTTAATTAAATATTTTGTCGATTGAACTAAAATTTGTTTGATTTAACAAAATTTTCATGTATATCCAAGAAAACAGTTTTCTTGGTTCAACAAAATTTTTGTTTAGGTTCAAGGAACAAATTTTCTTTCCTCTGGAATTTTATTTATCCTTTAACTAGTAATTAATGATTCAGTGCTACAATTTTTTTAATAATTAAAAAATAATCATCAGTGCAGGAAAAAAATTAAAAATTACATTTATGTCTTAGCGACAGAAATATCACAGGGCGTCCCTGGTCGGTATCTTCTGCATCTGTTTTAGAGCAAATACGTTTTCGTCGTATAATAATATTTAATTAAGGCAACGCAAGACTGGTGGTCAATTAAAGGCCCGTGAAGCTTTTCTTGGCTCGTGTCAAACGACGAGAGCAGTAAACGATCATTGAATCGCCGAGCGCTACAAACGCGACAATTTTCTAAATTTACCTTTTGCTTCGTTCGGACGGATAATTATCCCGCGATAAACTTTATACAGGAAAACACCGCATCATTGACCAAGCAGAGCGTATAATATTATCAGAATAACTAAACTTTGCTTACATGACGCCAGAATACACGACAGAATACATAACAAAAATTACGCCATAATACTTAGCCCGTTTTTCTATAACGTTGATTGAATGCGTCTGAAACGGCTATTAATGATCTTATTTTTTGGCGTATTATTCTTTCATTAATCTATAAGGTACACTGTACAAAATTTTCGAGGGAATTTTCCCCAATATCCTGTGGAAGTAATATACACCAAAATTCGGGAATTTTCCCTACTCCGTCTTGGGGAAAAATTCCCTAAAATAATTTGTGACATATTACAAAATAAATTTTGGTATCTTCCTCAAAACAGTTTTGGGAAAATTTACTAAATTTTGTGGAATTTTATTAAAAATGTAGAGAATTTTGCCGAAGGCAGATTGATATTTTGTAATAACTTTAAATTCCCCAAAATTTGTGGAAAATTAACCAAAAAAGCAAGGGTCAAACCGAACGCAGCAATGGAAGAGCCTCGCTCTAAAGGAATCGCCTTTTCAATCACGATATCCCCTGCGTCAGATAAGTATGCTTTGCTTCGCGTCATTTCTGTTGTGAGAGAGGCGGCACGTCGCGCCCTGGCGGATTATTCCCGAACAAGCAGCCCAGAGCAGCATGATTGAAATATTAACATTTATTAAAAGCAAGGCACTGCAACAATTTTTGAATTAAATGCGATGAATACATTTCTTTGTGTGTAACAAGCAAATCATTTATTGCATTTTGACGTGAAAAACAAAAATTTATGAAAAGAAATCTTTCAGATGACTATAACAATTATAAATATATTCTCCAAAAACATCTGTAAAATTATTCAAAATATTGTGCTAGTTATTTATTTATTTGAAAATAATTTGTTTCATGGTCGATGACCATTACAAATGAGTGCAAATATACAGTAATGAACATATTATTTGATAAGAATAAGCAGAGAGTGCAAGTCAGAATCAACGTCGATTACAATTACAAGATATGCATTAAAACGATATTGTAACGCACACAGTGACTAAGATCAAAGTGTAGAAAGTTGTTCATAAAGTTAAGGTACAACGAACGACTACGTCACGAATTGGAGTGTTGCTGCATCACGACAAATATGAAAATGATGGCTCCAAGTTCTTTCAAGAGAAAAATATGCAACTCTCCGATTAGTCCTTGTAGTACTGATTTCACTGCTTGATAAGACTGACGATGCTGTCCAACAACTGGGCGAAAAAGTTGAGGTGACTCAATCGAAATTGTTGAAACCTTATTGAAAATTCATTTGGGTCTATTGCGCAATTCTAATTCTTGATCCTAGGAATACAATCGAAGTCTTCGAGTTTGCAGAATGGGGAAAAATTATGAAACCAGAATCTATTAAAAAGCTCGACGAAATATACAGAACGGAATATTACGTTGAACCTCCTCAAAAGGATGTTCAAATTGAAGTTTCTGATCAGCAACTTTCAGAAGAAGAATCAAGTGACGAAGAAATTGATTTACACCCATATGGCTGCAGAAAATACTCTTCAGAAAAGAAGCAACAAAGAGCTGTACGTGAACGGAACAAGCCAGGAGAAGATTAGAGAAAAGAAATTAATGAATATTATATAACCTCAGACAGAGCTCATGAGACTGCTGATATTTCTCTCTGGTGGGAAACCATCCGAAGATTTATCCCAATCTACCACGTATGTCTCGAGACTTTCTGAGCATTCAAGCAACATCTGCGAAAACATAGTAACAGATTAAAGAAAGACGTTCGCGAACTTTTATGTATAAATGACTGGCCGACAAGAAAGAACTATTCTTTTTTCAAGTGGATTCAATCTGAATAATATTATATTGTATTGTTCCACAATACAATTATGTATATATTTAGCGAATCATATACATTTATTTCATTAAACCATTTTTTAATCATTTCTTATAATAAAAAACTATATCACAAAATCTCACTTATCCTGTTTTTAATTTAGATGTCAGAGCAAACACAAATTTTAATGAAATATTGTCAATATATTGCCGTTATCCATTGAAAAAAGGTCTTTCCACATATATTATCTCATTTTCTACTTACATTCACATTAATATAGCAGTATTTTAAATTATTGAAACAAGCTTCTCGGTTGTTCGGTCAGATCGATCGATTTGACGAGAAGTTCGTTTCAATGAGACGAACTGACATGACAGCTCGATTGTCAAGACTCGAATGAATCACTATAAAAAGATTATTTTTTTTTTATTATAGAAAATTAATCTTTTTGGTTGAAAATTTATTTCTTTGGTTGAAAATTAAACTTTGAAAGGAAAATTTACAAAACATAAACTTAAATAATTCATATTGTCTAACAAGATTGCATAAAGGCATGAAAAGAAGTATGTTTCCAAAAATCTGTGTTTTAAAGAACATATACTTAAGAAAGTCAATTTGTGATATATATATAAGCACAAACGAGTTAAAATGAGAGGATTATGTTTCTAAACAACAGTGTAATCGGCTCATTAGAGACAGTAATGGCCAAGGAAAAAAAGGGAGGAAACAAAGAAATTTCATTTTTTTTAAACCCAACTGTTTTGGTTTATAATTCAACTATTTTGTTAAAAATTCTTTTTTTTTGTATGGAAAACTATTCTTCTTTGTTCAAAATATATCTTTTGAATTGAAAATTTATTTAGTTGATTGAAAATACAACTATTTTATTGAATATTCGTTTTTTTTCAAATTAGTTTTTTTTAATTGAAAATTTAATTATTCCATTTTTTCTTGAAAATTTATTATTTTTCAGTTAAAAATTTTACTATTTAGTTAAAAATTCATTTGGTTGGAAATTTATTACTTCAACTGAAAATTTCACTATACTATTTTATGTTAAAAATGTATCTTTTTTAGTTGAAAGTGGAACCATTTAATTGAAAACTTGTGTATATTGTTGGAAATTCGTGTTTTTGATAGAAAAGTAATCGGGTCCGGATCATGCCAACGACTGGCAAGTTACATTTGGTGCAAATCACAGTTGCGGCAAGTCACATTGCAGCATCTCTCAGTCGGAAAAAATATGTAGTCCACAAATAATTAAAAAAAATTAGTGGGGAACATATCCTTCTTTATTTTGTTTATACTCACTCCCTTTTACGGGTTTGAGAGTCAAGTAGTGGGGGATTTCAATTAGTTGTGTGACCAATCACAGCGGTGCCCCTCCTACTGCACGTTGGAAAGGTGTAGGGGTATAAAGTACAATGTGACTTGCCACGAATGTGACTAGCCGCAAATGTGACTCGCCGCATACGTGACTTGCCGCATTTTTGACAATTTTTTGTGGACTTCATATTTTTCCAAATGAGAGTTGCGGCAATGTGACTTGCGACAAATGCGATTTCACGCAAATGTGATTTTCTACAAACGTGACTGGCCGCAATATGACTTGACACAATGTGACTTGCCACAAATGTGACTTGCCGTAACGTGCCTTGGCACAATGTGAGTTGGCGCAATGTGACTTGCCACAATGTGTGTTACCGCAATGTCACTTCCCGGGGGTTGGCATGACTCTACTCCAAGTAATCTCATTAATTGAAAGTTCATCCTTTTTGTTGAAAACTCAACTATTTTGTTGAGAATTGGTTTTTTTTTTCGTTGAAAATTTATATCTTTTAATTGGAAATTCATGTATTTTGCTGAAAATTTGTCTTTAAATATTGCTTTTTACTTCACGATAAAAAAAATTCGGTGTTTGAATTGAGTGAAAATATTTTGTATTACACCAGAATTTGTGTCTGTATATAGTAAGAAACACATTAAACATTTTTTTGAATCAATTTCTTATTAAATTTCAAGGGCATTTAGGGGAAATAAATTCTTGTTTAAATTAATTCCTCACTATATAGACATAAATTTAGTTCTTCTAATAAGTAGAACTGGGCCGTGTTTAGTGCTTTCTGACTATATCTACGATGCGGAGACAGTAGTATTGTTTGTAATGAAACTTTAGGGGAGTGTTTTTGACTCACAAAAGAAAGTTTTTATTCCTGTTACATGCATATTTTTTAACTATCTCAACAACCACCGCAGGGTCTCACTGGGAGCAACTGTCATCTAAAAAATGACATCGGCTCCCAGTAGGACCGCGGTAAA
>JAABKJ010013800.1:0-10235 GCA_011634705.1 Andricus grossulariae
CGCAGGGTCCCACTGGGAGCAACTGTCATCTAAAAAATGACATCGGCTCCAAGTAGGACCGCGGTAAATCCCATTCAAATAAAAAAGTCGAATTCTCTTAAAAATAGTTAAATATTCAATCAAAAAAAGATGATTTTTCAACCAAAAACTTAAATTTTCAACAACAACAAATAATTTTTTAGCCAAAAAGTTGCATTTACACCCAATTAATTAAATTTTAAAACACTAAAAACCAATTTTCAACTTTGAAAATAAGTTCAAATAATTGAGTTTTCAAACTACGTCCTATAAAAATGAATTTTCAACGAAATGGTAGAATTTTTTTTTTAATAAAATTAAATTACAACGAAAAACAGTTGAATTTTGAACCAGATGTTTGAATTTGCAAGAAAAAAGTACGAATTTTCGACAAAACAGTGGATATTTTAAGCACAAAAAAAAATAATTTTTAACAAAACAGTTGAATGTGCTGCCTAAAAAGATGAATTCTCAACAAAAATATCGTACCTGATATTTCGACCAAAAAAGATAAAATTTATACCAAGAAAGATAAAGTTTGAAACCAAAAAGACGAATTTTCAACAAAATACATGCATTTTCAAAGAAATAGTTGAATTTTCAACTAGAAAAGATAAATTTTTTAGTCAAAATGGAAAAGTTAAATTTTTAGTTAAAGAAAGTGAATTTTCAAGAAAAAACTTATTTTCTAATAGAATTCAAGGGTGGCAGTACAGAACCAGATAAACAAAAAAATCCGAATTTTACAGGAGAGTGAAAAAGGATTCTGTAGAATCGAAATCACCATTTAAAGATAAGCCTCTGAGATGACGTTTCGATGATTTAAGCCTTAAAACTTTGATTACAAAAAGTTATCCAGTTTCCAGGAAATAGATGTGTCAGTTGACAATCTCAGCCTTACTAACCACAAATTGGAACAGGCTCGGCTGCGGATTGCGTTGAAAAATGTAATCTTCAGTTTAAATAAAAAATAAAAAGTAATTACCGAGATATTGAGTTACTGAATGAAGATAAAATCGTTTTGATCTAAACAAGTTATCCAATTCCAAATAAATCGTCCATGACTTTTGAAGTTAAATTTTCACAGGTTTTGAAAGAAATATGGAGAAGCTAAATAAGTATAAGAAATGTGTGATACAAACAAATTTTTCTGTTCCGAGAAAATAAAATTTCAGTGTGACGGAATCGCATTGAGATCGGTAAAAGAACTAAAAAACGAAAAAGTTTTTATTTTTTTTTAAAACGATAATAATCTCAAGAAATATTGTGAAGGAGACAAAAATGATTACTACGCTCAAATTTGTACGAAAATTTAAATTAAAATGTTTTCATTACTATATCATAAAATATAATCCGAACAAATGTTTTTATCACAACGTGTATTTGATTTTTTAAGAATTTCTTATGAAACAAACTCATTTTCGGAACAATTTTGGATATCTAGTTCTGTACTGCCACCCTGCAATTGTGAGTCTTCAAGAACAACAAAAAGATTTCAGTAACAAAGTGGTTAAACTTTTTAATTTACCCTTACCCTCACTAAGTACCATTAGTCGTACAATCAACAATTCAAGTTCGCCAGTCGTCGAAGGAGAATGTCGAATGGATTAATTGAAATCCTTTTTAGTAGCTTGAAATTTACCACTATCTGTATGGCTTAGTGACGATGCCACTCGTATAATTAACCGCATTTAATATGATCTAAAGTCAAATCAATTGGGCGGACTTGTATTGTCCTTGGATGCCAATGGTATGCCAAAGACAAGGATATTCATATCTACGTCTGCTGCTGTGATTGAAAAAATTTTCAAGGAGAAGAAAAAAGCATCTTTCCTATACGTAATAATGGCCCAGCCTTCATCAAAGGATATTCCTTTATTTTTCTTATGCCTATTCGGCACGGAAAACAAATTCTATACACAAGATGTAACAAATCGCTGGCGATATATTATAAAACTTTTACTAGACGCTTCAATAAAAGTAGAGGGTGTATCATCAGACGGAGATAGTCGACTGCTGAAAGCGATAATAATAACCAGTGACTGGGGAACAACGGACCCTAATCTTGCAACTGAAGATGGCCAAGGAACGATCTCACCAGGTTTTCATGCAAAATTGGAATCTCACCAAAGACACTGTCAAAATCGGTACGAAATTGAGAGCTCGGTTTCCCAGAAATTCTAACCTGATGCCTATGGGAAATTTCATTGTTTCCGTAACTCATGTCAAAGCATTGATGAAGATAGTGTCGAAGGATAGACATCATTTGACTGAAAAAGATGTATCTGTCAAGGATAAAATGAATTTCAGAGCTGCGATAAAACTTTGTGATCCGAAGGTGTGGGCCCTTTTAGAAGTGAACATTCCTGGCAGAGAAGCCACAAGAGCATACTTAAAATAGATGTACTATGCTGTGAATTCATTTCTTTGTAAGGTTATGAGTCTCATTGATCGTGTGTACTACATTTGGTATTGTATCTTTTTCTTGCGGATGTGGAGAGCATGGCTACGCTCAAACAAACAGTACTCAGCAAATGAAAATTTCATTACAAGAAATGCATATGTATGCATAGAACTCAATGCTCCCAGTCTAATAAGTGCTATCATTCAAAACGAGAAAAGTGGAACAGGTGAACAAATTTTAACATGGTTGTTCAGCAGTCAAACTTGCGAGAGCTTTTTCCGGGAACTGCGGTCGATGACATCTACTCGCTGCACGCTGTTAAATTTTACGATGCTGGAATGTATACACAGAATTTCTCGTATCCAGGTACAATTCGACATTTCTGCGGCCAAGTTCAAGGACGAAGAGTTATTAAAATTTCCTCGTATGAGCCACTTACGTGCTTCGTTTTAGTGTCAAGACTCCGATTTTTCGTATTCAGATCCGCCTGGCAATTTGATCTTCGATAAGAATACTACGCAACTAATGTACACTGAAGTGATGAAAATTCTCAATTCTGCAAAATAAGATGCTCGTCGCGCAATACAAAGTTTTGGAATTAATGTGGATGTAGGTTTTCCAGGAGTCATTGATTTACAGTTTGCATCAAACAAATTGAAAAAATGGTTTGGACGACGGGGAAGAGGAATTCGAGGAGGAATTTTACACAGGAGAAATTGAACCTACCTCGAATGTCGAAGGATTTTCACAAAATGTTGAAAGTCCTGGCTTGGAACTCTTGGAAGATATATCGCTACTCGCTACTGTTCAAGTCAGCTTAGAACTGAAAGACTATTCCGATTCAATAAATATATTTAATTAATCCAGTCCCTTTACAATAGTAAGAGATTGTGCTGGAAGAACAGCTGTAGTGAGAAAGTCCTATATCTGTTGGCTTCGAAATGAATGCACAGGTTAACTGAGCAGTGACAGACTGCAAAGGGTTCAGGGTTCGCCAATCTGAGTACAACTCTAGTAAATCATGTAGCAAAAATGATGCCAACTCAGACTTCGTTGAAAAGTGCGAAGAAGTAAATGTTGGCGACTGGACTATTTCTCAATACAGTTGCAGCAATAAATTCCTCGTAGGTCTTGTTCTTGATTTTTTTTTACTTAGGCGGAAAAATACGAAAAAGCACTGAGTACTCTAGCAATTATGCAAATATTGAAGGCAATAAAAAGAAGATTGGAGTTTTGTGTCAGTGGTTTGAAATAAATGGAAATGGACAATTATGCTTAATCAATGATTTAATTCACGAATACGTTAATATTGAACAATATACGTTCACCATATCTAGATTGGTTATCACTAAATTCGGTTTATCTCTCAGCGAAAAGGTTTATAGTCAGACATGTCATTTGTTTCAGTAACAAGGCTGTGCAGAAACTACGTTTATTTTATATAACTTCAAGAGTATTATTATTTCTCGAATTATAGATTTTTCTAGCAATGTACTTTTTGTACTTCAATATACATTTGTACAATTATCCTCGCAATTATCAAAGGAATAAAAGGCTGTGTGATTAAAATTATAAAGAAAAGCATAACAAATATACGCGTAGTTCAATATCGTTAAAGCCGAGGTTAAAACAGCTCAAATTCTCAGTAGTGTGATACCTTTTTCTGTAGGAAACCAAACACTGCATAATTATAATCAGCGAGATAAATAGCAATATAAAAAATATTGTTTAAACAGGTAATGTTAAGTGTTAATTTGATGGAATTATGAAATTATATAAAGAGTCTGTGATTTGCTATAACATTTATTGACTTTCGTTGTGAACTATTTTTAATTGTAATTAGTTATCAGCATTGTATACTTACTTCTGTAGGAAACCAAAGAATACATAATTATAATCAGATAATTAAACAGCAACATAAAAAATAGGTTAAGGCTGCGTGGTAGAATATCGTTTGAATACTTAAAATTAAGTTTGAATTTTATGAAACTGTTAAATTATATAAAAAGTATAATTATATAAATATTTCTTGATTCGTTGTATACTATTTTAAACTGTTGTCTAAAGTTGTAAGTACTTAAATACAACATTCTTTAGTAAAATAAAACATTATACAATTATAGTTAGCGAGATTAAAACATTATTATTACTTTCATTTTTACTTGCAGTAATTTACATGTTTACTATACAACGTTTATGTATGTAATTTTTGAAGCTCGTAATTTCATTCCTGTTTTCAAAATAAATAAAAAAATAAATACAATTTTTAATACACACACTTTTTTACTAGCCCTACAATTTTAAGTATTGTTCCCTTTTTTTAAATTAAAATTAATATTCATGTATGGTTAATGCAGTTCGCTAAACATTTTGGTAATATTATTAACTTCTGTGGTAAAGCTGGGTAAGGAAAGAACTCAATTTTCAACCTCGAAATATGAATATTCAACAAAAAAGTTGATTTATGACTCAATAGTGAGATTCTCAATTAATATGCTGAATCTTTAACAAATAAAAAAATTTCATTGTAAATTCTTCTTTTTGGCAGAAGAGTTATCTTCGTGGTTGAAAATTATTCTGTTTTGGTTGAACTATTACTTTTAACTACAACTATAACTATTTAACTTTTTTTAAATTCTACTTTTTTGGTCCAACTTAACTGTTTTTGGTTTTATATTAAAATCATTTTGTGTTGACATATGAACTATTACATGTTTCGTTGGTAATTGATTCTTTTTTTGGTTGAAAATTCAACTACCTGCTCGTAATTTAACTATTTTGTTGAAAATTCATTTTTCTTTAAAATTCGTTTTCCTTTTCGTTGGAAATTACTTTTTTCAACTGCGAATTTGAAAATTTCATTTTTCGATTAAACTTTCTTTATCTCTCTTAGTTGAAAACTCAACTATTACCTTGAAATTTCATCTCTTATGATTAAAAAGTAACTTTCTTTTTGAAAATTCGTCTATTTGGGTAGAAAATTAATCTTTTTTGTTGAAAATTCATCTATTTGGTTGATGATTCAACTATTATGCTAAGAATTCATCTTTCTTCCTTGAATTCAACTGGTCGATAATTCGTTTTTACTTTGGTTGAGAATTACTTTTTTTTAACGAAAAATTCAACTATTCCCTTTTTGGTTTAAAACTGATATTTTTTAGTTAAAAATTGAACTATTTGATGTTCCATGTAGTTTTTTTTAAACTCGTCTTGTGGTAAATAATTAATCTTCTTGGTTGAAAATTCATATTTTTTGGTTAAAAATTGAGCTATTTGATAAAAAAATCAACGATTTTGTTGAAAGTTTTATTATTTTATTGCAAATTTAAATATTTTGTTAAATTTTCATATTCTGAAACAAATAGAACTTTTAATACAAACACGAATTTTTTTCACGAGCCCTACAACTTTAATTATTGTTCGCTTTTTTTTTATTGTCGTTCTCACTCTCACTTATTCATGTTGCGAGAAAAAAAGGCAGACAACCAAATCGAGCTTCCTGCTATCGCCGACACTCCCAATGAGGAAGTCACTGATCGTCTTTAGTCGTCTCTGGTCGTCACTACGGTCATCGCTAGAGTATTCTCAGTAGTTTTTCTGAAAGTCGGGCAGTACTTGGTAGACGGAATAACATGAATTCTCAGTGAATAGCCCCTCGGGAAGTCCTAAGCCTGTAACAATAAGCCACTCTGAGTTCAACTTAGCTGCCATAAATTCTCCAGGTTCGGAGAAAAGCTGCTGTTGGACTGAAATTTGTCATTTTCATTCATTTTCGTAATCGCTTCAAAACTATAAATTAAAAAATAATAAACATTTTTTTTTATAAATCTGTTCTCAATATCCTTAAAAATGCTTCTTAAAAAAATTAGGTTAAACAATCATATCTGAGGCTCGCTACGAGTCAACAAATATTGCAATCTTATTCAACTTTCGAGATGTCTTAAATCTTTTTATAACTTTGTTGATATATTAAAATTTGACCAAATGCATCTTTACTGAGAAGAAAAAAAAGTTTATAAAAGGTTGAAGAAATTGACTTATGATTTCTTGAACAAAATTGAAGAAGCAAAAAAAGAATACATTTTACGTGTTAAACTCCATAAGACACAAAAATTGCTTTACAAAGTACTAAAAATCATTTTAAATCATCCGTGAATTTAAAGTCAGAACTTTCGATTTCTCAATTACGGTTCATCCTTCATTTTGTCTAATCGACTGATCATTTATTTGGTCTAAAAAAACTGTTGAAAAGGTTCGGGCTCAAAGGACATCCTTGTTTCAGCCCTCTCTTTGTCCTAAGTTCTCTGAGATTTCCCCTTTAATTACTACCTCATTAAACTTTCCTGTTTGGATCATATTAAGAATTCTGCTCAAGCTACTTAACTTCCAAAGTTCTTAAAGAAGAATGATTATGTCCTATAATTGTTAGGTTTTAATCTAATATATTAAACGTATTATAATTTTTAAGAATAATTTCTTTGCTATCGTCTACATGTTGCCAGGCTGCAACTGATGTCTACTAAGGTTATTTTGCATCTTATAATAATTTTAAGCATGGAACTTGAATATAATTATTTTTGTAACACATTAAATAATAAATTTATATTTCAGTTAGTGTCAAACGCACTGCAATTCCTCGCCACTGTGGCAGATCGATCTCAGTACAGACATCTTTTTGAAAATCCGACAACTCTTAGCAGCATCTGTGAGAAAGTTATAATTCCTAACATGGAATTCAAAGGTACAAATTACCCAATTTTTAGAATTATTACTATATTTGATACATAAGCGAACAAAACGTGATAAATACATTTTTTTATATTTTTTTTTGTTGTTGTTGAAAAAATTGAGATCATATTTGTTTTGATATGTTTGGAATATCATGAATTCAATTATCAAATTTAGGTTGGCGACCCAAATTTTTTCTGCTCTGTTTAACAAAATAAAATAATTTTTTTTTCAATTTTAATTTCCGATTACAGATTCATTGCGTAAATGAGCAATTCCATGACAAATCCTCTGAGGAATTTCAGCTATTGTTAGTAATTTTGATGAAAATGCTAGTATGCGTTCTTTAAGGTGTTGAAAGAAAAACCCTAAAATAATTTTTGGTAAAATCAAAAAAACTTAGGAGGTATTCAGAATTGAAATTTTTGTTGCTTTTTTTCTTGAACTTTCGAAACTTTGGGGATTTTAATGATATTAAGGTCTATTTTTTTAACTATTCGTAATAGGACGCAGTTTTGAAAAAATATTTTTTCAACAAAAAAAATTTCAAAAACTTCTTTGATTTTTCAATAACTAATTTCGAAATTGAATTTCTGAAGAAGAAAAAAACATTTTTGATTTTCCTAATTTTTCATATAGATAGCTTACAATATCCTCTACAAGCCCTGTAAATAACAAAATAGGATCTCCCTTAGTTTTAGAAAAATAATTAAGAACGTACGCTGTGGCATGGTGTGCCCAGCGCCCGAGAGTCTGAACTCTGAAGTTCCTGCATCGTTTTGGCGTACGTTTTTAAATATTTCTCGAAAACTAAGGGAGATATCATCTTAATATTTACAGGGCTTGTAGAGGATATCGTAAGCTATCTATATATTGAAAAATGAAGGAAATCAAAAGTGGGTTTCTTAAAGAAATTTAGTTTCGAAATTATTTTTTGAAAAATCTAAGAAGTTTTTGAAATTTTTTTGTTCAAAAAATATGTATTCAAAACTGCGTCTTACTGCGAATAATTGAATAAAAATAGACCTTAATATCATTAAAATCGCCAAAGTTATGAAAGTTTAAGAAAAAAAGGGCTAAAATTTTCAATTCTGAATATCTCCTAAGTTTTTAGATTTTTTCACAAATTATTTTAGAGTTTCTCTTTCAATACTAAAGAGAACGTATACTAGAATATTCATCAAAATTACTAACAATAGCTGAATTTCTTCAGATGATTGGACATGGAATTGCTGAAATAGGTAATACTTGTTAAACTTGTAAACTCCCATTGCACACCATTAAGCACGGACCTAAATGCACGGGCTGCAGCGCGCAACTGAAAAAAACTGTTCTTTGTTTGGAGACAACTTGTCTCCAAATCTCATGTATCGATTAACTTTAAATTTTCGTTTCAAAGAAGAATGAGATCAAACTTCCAATTATCAGATTTTGTTCAAATTTTTAAAATTGGGACGTATTGACAATCGAAAATTGCTGTCCAAAGTTTGTAAATTCTCGAAGTCTGGCTTAGGATAAAAAGAATATAAAAGTTAGCATGTAATCTTATGGAGATAGAGTAAAGCGGGCATGGTGTCATAAACTTTCTGTTTAATTATGATGCAATAAATTGTTAAGAAAGAGTTGATCGCATGCAATTTATGACTTGATTCTCATATCGACTATGCACAAAAAAGGGGAAGAGGGAGTTGCCCCTCCTTGCCGCGTCTCGCCATTCGCCCTGTGTATCATTCCAAGGAATTGACCAAAAATAAACCGATTACGTTTAGCAGTGTTTTCGATTACTTCAACTCAACCTTAACTATTTCCCTCGATTTCCATTTTATAAATACGGGCTTTGCTTCAACAGGTTATAAGCCCAGTTTACCCAGTCTGTGTAATAAATGTGAAAAGCAATCGAAGTGTGTGATTAATTTTTTTCTTTCGACGACCCATGAGGCTTGAGGAGACGGCAATTTTTGGATAAAAGTACGTACGTGAAATTAATTGAATCCGCGATGTCCGAGGGCATGTCAGCAAAGAACTCGAAGAAGTTTGACGGAACAAACTTCCAAGGATGGAAGTTTCAGATAAACCCCGTATTTGTTGCTAACGACATTCAGAATTTGGTGGCAGGGCCGGCGCTATACATTTGGCCGCCCGTGTGCAAAAGAAATTCCGTCCCCCCCTTCCCCTTTTCTTTGAAAAAAGAAAAAGACATTTTCTACATACGTATGCTCTATTTTTATGTAAACGTTATTAATATTATTTTCATTATTATTATTCTACATTTTATTCACATTATTTAGGGGAGACCATCCTACAATAGATAATGATCTTACGGTAGATAATCATTAATTTTAAGTAAAAATATAAGTCAAATAATCAATTCTAACTATAATATATTAACACGTATCGCGTCTGAACTATTAATTACATTAAATAATTATTTTACTTCAATTAGTATTTCAAATTCATGATTATCTACTGTAGGATTATTATCTGATGTAGGGTGGTCTCCCCTGCATATAATAAGGATTCACAAGAAATTTCCTCGCCTTGCTTTAATCTGGGCAAATTCTCCAACCAGTTCAGACACGTCCAATAAGTTCGTAATCACTCGCTCAATTGATATCATAGTCAAGTTTGACAGTCTCTTTTCCGCCATTGCTGTTTGCGAGTAGTTTTTTATTATTTTTAATTTTGAAAAGGATCACGCCGCGCTTGCGACTCTCGTCTTCGTTTGTAAGATTTTCTTGTAAGTTCTTGTACTTTTTAAGAATGTCTAACTTGTCCATCTTTAGAAGGGTAGTGCTGTTACATACAAAACCGCAAATATTTTCGAATTGTTTGATAAACTCAAACCGCGCTTGCAAGGACATGATTATTACGTCCAATATTGTGAAGTAACAATCAACTTTAGAACTTTTCTCGGGACCATCTACTCTTCGTTGCGTACCCATCAGGGTTTTGAACTTGATATCTACCTTTAAAGCTGTTGCTAATGTGTAGCTTCAGTTAAATATTTGTTGAAAGCTTCGTCAGTTCTTTTTTCAGTGAAAAACGTACTTAAATCTTAAAGAATTTTAATAGATTCCGGGAGATT
>JAABKJ010013801.1:0-10235 GCA_011634705.1 Andricus grossulariae
GTAAAGATCCGTTAAAAACCAGAGATCGCAAATTTGGACGATTACATTACACTCTCATGAATGAGAATGTAATTAATTGAATTTTCAACCAAAACAGACTAATTTCCAAACGACAAAGGGGAATTTTTGACAAAAAAGTTCAATTTTTAACCGAATAGTAAAATTTTCCACCAACGAAATAATTTTTTAATCAAAAAGATGAAATTTCAACTAATGAGATTACTTTTCTGCCATAAAAGAAGAATTTTCAACAAAGTAGTTGCATTTTCCCTTTAAATAAATCATTTTTAAACTTAAAATGGAATAGTTAAATTAGGATTTAAAAATTAATTTTTAATTAAATTAAATAAATTTTCAACGAAATAGTTGAATTTTTAATCAAACAGATGAATTTTTGACGAAAAAAATTTAATTCTTATAAAGAAGATACATTTTTAACAAAAAATGTAGGGTTCAAATTTTCAGTTAAAACCCTAATTTTTAATTTTTAAAAACTAAAAAAAAATGTTTTATGAACTAAATTAATTAATCGTCAACCAAAAATGACTTTTTGTTCGACCTCCCTTGAAGACGCGCCAGTGAGCCTCCTTACACCGAACGCTAGTTGCAGGCTTAAACTACTTAAGTAGGGATAAGCGTAGCTGAGGCCCAACTCTGGAGCATGGGGGGGGGAGTAGAGAGCAAGCGTCCAGTCTCTCTCCCTCTCATGCGCCAAGGTTACGTCTCATTTACGCTTATCCCCACTCTGCCCCCACTTGAACAGTTTAAGCCTGTGAATAGTGTACGGTGTAAGGAGGCTCTTGCATGCACGTGAAGCAAGCGTAATGTGGCTGCTTCCAGCCCAGAGACATTAGCACAATATGGAGGAAATTATCTATATCTAAAAAAAATTGTATCGCTGCCCCCAACAGTCTCTCCTTCTGCAAAGTACGCTATTTATGCCTTTCACTTATAATCTAAAATTGCTAAGTAAACCGAACATCCTCTATCTGCTTCACATGCTTGTTTTCAAAGAGGTTAGGACAAAAAATATCCGGTGTATCAAGGGCGTACGGCTATTTTGCCTCGCACGACTGCCGCCCGAGCTAGGCGAGAGCGGCAAGTCCACACTCGTCAAAATAGCCTTCTTTACACCCTCGATACACAATGTACTATTTCAACAAAGTAGTTCCACTTCAACTATGTAGTTGAATTTTTAATAAAAAAATACGAATTCTCAACAAAAAATGTTATAGTTAATACGTCAACCAAGAAATATTTTTCTTTGAAACCAAAAATAGTTGAATTCAACCAAAAAAGATTAATTTTCAACAATGTAGTTGAATCCTCAACCAAAACAGATTAATTGTCAGCCCAAAAGTTATAATTATTAAGCTAATGAACTAAATTTTCAATGAAATAGTTAAATTTGTAACCAAAAAGGTGAATTCTCAACGCAGAAGAATAAATTTCATTAAAAAAAGAATAATTTTTGACAAAGAATGGAATAGTTAAATTCTTAGTTTAAGAAATGAATTTAATTAAAGTAATCAATCTTCGAACAAAGAAATGAATTTTTAACCAAATACTTGAATTTTCAAATTCTAAAGATTAATTTTTTACAAAAAAGATCAATTTTTATCAGAATGCTTGAATTTTCAACTAAAGAAGATCAATTCTTAACCAAAAATACAATAGTTAAATTTTCAGTTAGACAATACATTTTAACCAACAAAAAAAAAAGATTTTTTTAATAAGTAGTTAAATTTTCAACCAAGGAAATGATTTGCTTACCAAAAAGATGAAGTTTCAACTGATGAGATTACTTTTCTACCAAAAAATACGAATTTTCAACAAAATAGTTGAATTTTCACCTGAAACCAATAATTTTTAAACTTAAACTGGAATAGTTAAATTTTCATTTAAAAATTTATTGTTTAAAAAACTGAAATCAATTTTCATTAAAGGGGTTAAATTTTTAGTTGAAAAGCTAATTTTTAATTTTTTCAAACTAATTTTCAACCAAAGAAATAAGTTTTCAGCCAAAAATATTAATTTTCTACCCAAAAAGAATCAAAATAGATGAATTGTGAACTAAAAAAGATAAACTTTTCACAAAAAATAGAATAGTTTGATATACGATTGAAGAAAATAAATTTTCAAAGAAACAGTTAAATTTTCACCCAAACAAATGAATTTTGAACCAAGAGGAATATATGTCTATCAAACAAAAATTTCTGAACAAAAAGTAGAAGAGTTAAATTTTTAGTTATAAGAAATAATTTAAAGAAAACTAATTTTCAACCAATGAAATGAATTTTAAACTAAAAATATTAATCTTCTACCACAGAAGAATAAGTTTTAATGAAATACATGAATTTCTAAACCAAATATTTTCATTTACAATGGAATTTTCCACCTATTAATTGAATTTTCAAGCAAAAAGGTGAATTACTCACCAAGAAGATTAATATTCGATCACAAAAGACAAAGTTTCAACAAAATACAAAAATTTTCAAACAAATAGTTGAATTTTCATCTGAATAAGATTGATGTTCAACCAAACATGGAAAAGTTAAATTTTCAGTTGAGAAAATAATTTTTTTGTAAATGTTAAAAAAAGATTCAAATTTTGAACAGAAAAAAAGATTTTTCAACTAAAATGATGAATCAGCAACCAAAAAAATGAATTTTTAACAGAGTAATTCCACTTCAAACTGTGCAGTTCAATTCCGAACCGCAAAAAAGGTTTCTCAGTCACTATTCACGATTAGCGAAAATATTGAAAATTTAATATGTTATATATAAAAAGAAAAATTCTGCGACGAAAGTCAAATTTACAGGATGATTCAAATACCCTGTAAATTCCACATTTTTCCGTTTCCCTTTCTAAGAGGTATTCACCTTGAAAAATACAGACAGCCTCTAAAGTTTTGTATACATGTATGCGTCTGTCATTCTGAATACAATGTTAAATTATAGGTTATGATTTTTGTTTTATTTACGTTAATTTTGAGGCCCATGTTCTGCATGCTTGTATTAAATGTATTCAACATTCTTCGCAATTCCTCGATTGATTCTGCCATAACAATCTTGTCATCTGCGAAATCTACCCCACGTACCTTCACTGTTTCTAGATCTGCACCTTCTTCTTCGAAGAGGGCCATTCTCAGACACTTATCAATAAATATAATATATAGCCATGATGACATAACGCATCCTTGTTTCACGCCTCGCATAATATCGAACCAGTCGCTTAGTTTCCCACTAACTCTTACACCTACTACCTGTATGTATTGTTTTTATTGGTCTTAGAAGCCATCCATTGAATCCGTTTTCTTCAAGGACTTCCCAAAGTTTACTTCTATTTACACTGTCAAATGCTTTTTCTAGGTCAACAGATGCACAGAAAACTTTCTTTCCTACTCTCAAACTTTTTTCTGTGATCTGTCTTAAGCTAAATATTTCATCCGTACATGATCTTTCTGGCATAAATCCACTTTGGACTTCCCATATATTTTCTTCTGTCATTTTCATCGCCCTACGAATTAATTATATTTCTAACCTCAGTGACACAGACTTTTTCAATTGGGTTTTCTAATGCATTATATTATGTCGCAGTTCTGTTGCCCTTTATCTTCACCTCCTAATAATACTTTTGAAGAGTCTTTTGAAGCGTCTACTATCCCGTCTGTATCATATAGCATTTCACCTTTGCTGTTTCTCATGCTGAAAAACTCTGTACTTTTACTTTCGTTCATCTCTTTATATATTATTTTCATAATTCACTAAAACATAGGTCCTTTTATCAACCGGTTGTAAATATACAGGGGCCTGAATTTTTCACTTTTTCAGGTGCTTTTTCATCTTCAGTTCAGTTTAACTTCTTTTAGGATTACCCGATTGGACTTTTATTCTTGTGTTTTGGAAAGCTCCTTTCATGTACTTTAAGACTATCATAACAATTTTTTTTCCTTATGATTTTTTTTAAATCAAAATTAAAATTGATTTTTTGAAGCAAAGAAACATATTTGAAATTTGTTTCTTTTTTTAAAAATAGCTTTTTTTACACAAGTTAGGCTTAACAGTTAGATATAAGGCGCTTCCTCAGGCTTGCTTTTTAGCCCATGTATTACAAATGACATGTTTCCTACTACAAGGATGAATTGTTCGATGTAATATTTTTGCCATTTAATATCAATGGCATAATACACAAAAAGAAAGCCTTCGTTTTTTGAAAAATAGTTTTGTTTTTGTTATTTTTTAATTAATCAAAAATGTGATTCATTGATGCGCCTGGAGACGAGCAATACGCCACCGGAAAAGTATCCACGATGAACCGAAAACAGGCGCTCCCAATTTGAAGAGCACAGTAGAATGTTGAAGAGCGAAATTTTTCGACGATACTTGACCCCCGGGTGGTCCGTCGTAACTCATCCGACCTTTCTATTTTAGAGCGTTACACGATTCGAGACGGTTGAATGAAATTGATAATTATTAAAATATTAAGAAATTGAGTTTTAATATGCTTCATCAGATTCCTTACATAATGACGAGACGATTAAGAAATAATTGAACAAAAAAATTCGGTGAACCAGTTCAATTTCTGTTGGGAGTTTCGTTAATTTTGCATTTTACTTAAAATTACCTTTAATCTTGAGAATATTGACCAATTTTCGTAATCCTTTTTTTTCATTTTTTTTATATCAAAACCGCGACGTAAATGAATGTCGAAGTATCCAGAAAATATAAATAAGTTACAGAATATCAAATCTAATTGTTGTAAACAAATTATATTAACAGAATCTCAACATGTTGGAAATTTTGCTTGCAAAGTATATTTTTAAGTTGAAATTGCTTGATTTTATCAACAGGATCATGTTTCATCATGACAATTTTTTGAATGTCATATTTTGTTTATTCTATAAACAAATTTTATGAAAAAATGCACAGTTCCGTCATTCATAGGTAGAAAGTAATCGTTTTTTTTCTAATCGTCTTCAAATTACATAAGGGGTGATGTTTAGTGACGAAGTCTTGTCAATCAATATTATTTGCTTATGTCATAAAAAATTTATTAAACAAATGCATAGTTTTACCATTTATAATTAGAAAGTGATGAATTTTTATTATTGCCTTCAAATGATATCACTAGAAATGTTTTGTGATGTTCCAGAAGAATTAGCTTCCAAGTTGTACTCGTCAATCATTTCAATAATTTCAGGATCCATTTCAAATTCATTCTTGCTCCACTTTGAAGACACTTTAAAGACGATCAGGAAGAAAAACGATCACTTTCTACCTATAAATGGTCAAACTATGCATTTGTTTCTTGAATTTGTTTGTAAAATAAACAAATAATATCGATTGACAATTCTTCCTCAATAAACATCATCCCTTGTGTAATTTGAAGACGATTATAAAAAATTATTACTTTCTGTCTATAAATCACCAAACAATGCATTTGTTTCTAAAATTTGTGTACAAAATGAACAAATAATATCAAATGACCAATCTGAATCACTGAATATTACCACTCATATAATTTAAAAGTACTAAGAAAGAAAAAAGATTACTTTCTACCAAAAACCGCCTAAACTATGCATTTCTTTATATAATTTGTTTATTAAATAAACAAATTATACCATGCAACAAATTTGCATGATCAAACATGATGTTGTCAATATGTTGGAATTTCGTTAATATAATTTGTTTGTAACAATTAGATTCAATATCCTGTACATTATTTATATTCTTTGGATACTTCGACATTTTTATCGAGACGTCATTGATTTGAAGATAGAAAATAATAATTAAAAAATGTCTCATTTCCTCTCTTTGTTTTTTTATACAAAAAATAGAAAATGACAAAAAATAAACATTCTAATACATGGAAGCTCTTGTGCAAATATCGCTGATCACTTCTAAAAGAAAAGTTGACAATCGGAATCGTAGGCTGTAGGTGATTTTGGATAGTAAATTCCCGATTCAGCCCAGTGTGCGGCGCCCAGCCGCCGCCGAGGAGCGAAGAAGGCAGCGCGCCGTCGCGCCGCCGATCAAAATTAAAATTAATTAATTAGCAAATGGTCGAATTTTTGAACAAAAAATATTAAACTTCAACGAAAAACTATTTCATTTTCAACTAACTAGTTCAATTCTCAAGCAACAGAGATTAACTTTCACTCAAACGGTTGAATTTTCAGCGAAAAAGTTCATTTTCGTAGAAATAGTTGAAAAATCTAAAAAGTATAAGGAAGTATAACAGTTGAAACTATAGTTTCATTTTGAACCCAAAGAGCTGATGACTTCTCAACGAAACATGCAATAGTTCATGTTTCAAACAAAAAAGATGTTAATCTGAAATTAAAAATAGTGTAAGTCAGCCAAATAGACGCGTTTTCAACAAAATAGTTGATTTATTAAATGGAAAAGATTAATTTTTAATCAAATAGTTGCATTTTTAACCAAAAAAGATTAAATTTCCAGCAAGAAGATTAATTTTCTACCAAAAAAGACGAATTTTTAAGAAACTTTTAACGAAAAAGATCAAATAATTTTCAATTTTAATTTAAAATGAATGAATACTTCAATTTTGATCTATTTTATTATTATCTTAAATATGAAAAAATATGAATATTCAACCAAAAATTGAAATCAAATTTTCAGTGTACAGCATTAATTTTGAACCAAAAAAAAACGAGTTTAAAAAAAAATTGTTTTTTAAGTAGCTACACTTCATCAAAATTTCATGATCATAGCTCTTTTTCTTTTCGCGATATGATGAAGAGAAAAAAGTTGCACACACGCACACACGGACATTTTTTAAAAACTTTATTTTCGAGCTCCTGCCGTCGAATTATATCGAATTATGTCAAAAAAGTATATTCGAAAATTTAGGTCATTACAAACCTCCATCTATGAGGAGGCAATAATGAATTGATTAAAAATCAATCGAGTAATTAATTAATCACTCCGAAGTGCAATTACCTGATCTCCTAAAATCCGCTTTTGTCTGTCGATAAAGACCAAAGTAGATCACACGCCGACAATGAATACAATAACAATCTTTAAAATTGCGCAAAACATGGATCGATGAAATTTTTATTAGCTGATCAAATTTGAAAAAAAAATGAAAAAAAAAGGATTAGGAAAAAAAGGTCAATCTTCTGAATATTGGAGGTAATCTTAAATGAAATGAAAAATTGCCAAACCTCCCAACAGAAATTGAACGTGTTAACCGATTTTTTTCCATCGTTTTTTAATCGTCTCGACATTATGTAAGGAATCTATTGCAGCATATAAAAATTCAATTTCTTAATATTTTAATAATTATCAATTTCGTTCAACCGTCTCGAATCGTGTAACGCTCTAACAATAGGAAGGTCGGATGAGTTACGACGGACCACCCGGAGGTCAAGTATCGTCGACAAATTTCACGCTCCTAGATCCTGCTGTGCTCTTCAAATTGGGAGCGCCTGTTTTCAGTTGATCGTGGATACTTTCCCGGTGATGGATTACTCGTTCCCAGACGTACAAATGAAGCACATTTTCGATTAATTAAAAAATAACAAAAACAATACCTTTTTTTAAAAAAAAAAGCTTTCTTTTTGTGTATTGAGATTTTGTGGTAAAAATATTGCATCAAACAATTCAACCTTGTAGGAGGAAACATGTCATTTGTAAGACATGGGCTGAAAATCAAGCCTGAGAAGTGCCTTAAACTTATTCGCTCTCAGGCGCTGCGTATTTTGAATGTTGTCCCCTCAAGCGTAAAAATCTCAATTTGACCATGAAATTATATCCAGCCCACTTTCTCTTCTACATGACTTTAAAGAGTGTGAAAAAACGAAAACTTCAGACCCCTGTATGTTGACAACTGGTTGATAAATGGACCTATGGCTTGGTAAATTAATATACATCCACTAGGACTATAATTTGGCCAAGTTTCAACCCGTTAAAAAAAAACAATAATTTTAGGTGGGAACACTGGACGAATTCTGCCCCATATATGATATATCAATATTCAATAGCCAAAATTACAACCAAATTAAGTACCGACTGTTGTATTCATTGAAAGCGTAATCAATCGCGTATTAGACCGTACATTTTATGATTAATATTACGTCATATTGCGTATATTGCGTAATATCGTGTAATAATGTGAAACCAAGAATTGTAAAAAATACTGTAAAAAATGTTTAGTTAAGCACATACTTTATTCATCGATATGTTATTTAGGTACTTATAATTAATCAATAGTTTTCATTTTTAATTTATTATATGTGGGGTCCGCGCGAAAAGGGCGCTTATGGCCGGTTCCAGTTTCGGAGATATTCACATATTTCAGGTTAAGGTCAAAATGATTATTTTCGGGTTTCAATGGGGGTGATACTGGACCTATAGTGAATCTATTAGTACTATACTCATATCCAGAAACTAACTGGAAGTAGGTATATTTCATGTTCGAAGAAAAAGTATAACATGTGTGCTTATGGCACTCACCAAGTTTAGATGCGTTTTTCTCGAAAAACGATATTTCGAAGTACCAACATAAAAAATACCCCAGTGACTCATTTTTTCAACTTAGAGGGTTCTTTTGGGCCTAAAATACAGGACATTTATCCGGCAATATGCCACTATGTGTTCCTCCTTACCGGCCACAATGGCCCTTTTCATGCGGACGCCCACATATAACACATAAAATTTCGGACACACGCTGTGGGAATTCAAAACTGCCCATAAACCTATAATTAACGCTCGCAAGTCAACTATATTTGTGTATAAATTAAGTAACATAAATACTGTTTCAACACTTTCAAAAATTTCGTGTTTAAAAATATCCACATATCTTGACGAACATTCACAGATTCTCAAAAAAAATTTTTAATTAAAATTGTCAAAAAGTTTAAAATATCTCCAAAACGGCTAGGGACCGTTCATATACCACGTGAACAATTTTTTACCACTTTAATAAGACAAACATGAATTAAAATTATCAAAAGTTGGTAATATCTCTAGAGTGGCTAGAGATACGTCAGAAATAACCAAATTTGGTGGTTCTTTAGAAGAAGATGTCCTCTCGGTTCTCTTTCTAAACAAATTTAAAAAATTACAAAAAATAAAAAAAATAAAAATTTCAAATATCTTGACAATGGCTAGAGATACGCGAAAAAAAATAATAAGCTTGAAAAGAGACAGGTATGCGCGCCGACTCACAGCAGAACTTACAGATCGGCTGTTCGCCAGCAGTTAGACTCTGTGAAGCAGCAGTACGAAGCCAGTACCGAGTCAACCCTCGACGTAACTCCTAAGTTCGCTCATACTTCAATTATTTATCGCGGAAATAGAACTATTCGAGCATTTTAGTTAATACCATTGCTATAAAACCTACTACACTCAGCCTACTATATATAATACCTTCTATAATCACTTACTGTAGCACCGTAATACCCGCGTATTACTTGTGTAATTTTGTCGTAATAATTAGTGTAATTGTTGTAAGGGTTTAACCATAAATTACGTGAAATTTTTAGGAAGAGGGCGAGGGTCCAGTTTAGTGTGGTACGTAATTTATAGATGACCCCTAAAAGGAATTACTTCGTACGCTTTGAAAGGGAATGTGCACAAAACAATTCACAAAGAAGAATATATTTTCATTTCTAAGTGCAGTTTGGGATGCTTGAAGTGTGACAGATATTTTAAAGATTTTAAAGAAGCTGTAACAGCGGACTATGCAGTTTTGGTCATAATTAACATCCTAATGATAAAGAAAACATCGCAGCTTTTAGAAGGAGCTACTTGGACCTGAAAATCTCTGTTACTCCTCAAATCTACGCAGTTTTCTATCATATACACGAAGGAATAGTAAGGAGTGGGATCCCTGTAAGTGGGGAGTGGGACGTACAACGTCCAAGAATTCCTTAATGCTAGCCACGGCTGAAAGCTTGGTCTCAGTATCGCGCACATGCGCACTGGCGGTTGCCATGTCAACGATGTCAACACGCGCTGAAAGTTTTGAACTTGTGTTTAGGGATTGCATGAAGCTTGCAGGGTAAGTATGTGTTAGTACTGGTTGAATATATCAGTGTAGATGTTTCTAAACATTGCAGAATATAATGCCAAACTAACCTGAAAACGAATATTTTTATATTAGTATAAAGTCTTTATACATAAAATATGGAATCCCTTACTTACGTAATCCATAAATCATTATAATAATGTTATTGTAGTACTTACACTTTCTAGATCCTTTTCGT
>JAABKJ010013802.1:0-10234 GCA_011634705.1 Andricus grossulariae
TATGTTTAGGAACTGACTGAACGAACTGAAAAATCAGTTATTCAGAAATAATAACTGAAAAGTATTAGTTACTTGGAATGACAAATCCAATCGGTTATGTTCGGCTGGTTCCATTTAACTATTTTATCAGTCAGACTCCGAAAAATAACTGATATTTCAGTTGAACATTGTTGTACTGATTAAATCAGTTGGATTTTAACTGATTCAAATTTAGAGAGCATATAAAATACATGAGTGACCTTATGCTCGCGATGGTTAGTGTCGCCACAGAGTTATCCAGAAGAATTTCGTAGTGCGAGAGATAGATGTAGAAGTGTAATGCAACAAAGCAAAGGGCTTATGGTATCGCCCTGAAAGACGCCCCTCTAGAAGGTGACGTTGTTCGTTGTAACACGATAATTTCCAGATGAGATAGTAAATCTAGTTTTCCAAAGAGGCATTAATTTTTCTATGTATCTCACTATATGTGGATACACCTTCAAGCTTTCTAACAAACATATGATAAGTCTATAAGAGGTTGAATCGAAAGCTTTCCGGTAGTCAATCCAGGCCATTGACAGGACACGCTGATGGGCTGCAGCATCTTTTTAGACACACCTGTCAATTAGCAGGTTCTCTCGACATCCTGCTACACCTTTTTTCGAGCCACGTTGTTCGTATATCTTTCGCTATACAGGCTCAATTCTTCGGGTAATCCTGTTGTTCAGGATAGTTATAAAGATCTTATGCATTTTGTTCAAACAAGTCATTGGCTTGTAACTCTCTGGGTTGGACAAGTTGCATTTTTTCGGTAGGAGTATAGTGCGTCCTAATAGCAGCCACTGCGGAATGGGCGTTTCCGACTTCAAATATGAGGTGAATATGCGGGCCAAATGTTGGTGTGCGGAAGTAAAATTCTTCAATCAGAAGTTCTTGATACCATCTGGTCCTGCAGCGGATGTTCGCGCAAAACTCCTTAAGGCGAATGATATTATCAACATCTTCTTCCAACTCCAGCGTTTTTGGGATCTTGTATACCTCTCTCCAAAAAGTCTCTATCTTGTTGGGCTTGAGTGGACTTTTGTCAGAAACAGCGTGATCACTGAAGAGCTGAGATGGGTCAGCGAGAAACTGTTGATTCTCTTAGATCAATCTCTCCCCCTTCTGTATTCTCTTCCTTGCGTCAGATAACACCCATATTTGGTCAACAATGTGCTGCTTGATGTAAGCAGCTTTGACTTGTTCAGTGTATGATTGAAGATCCTTAGTTCTTGAGCGAATTTTCAAACACTTTCCGTGAACGGCCTACCAGATTTTATGTAGTCAATCACATACTGAATGCGGGACGCATTCTGCCTTGTCCATTCAATCTTATTGTTCAGTTGATGCATGCGTTTCTTGGTCTTTTGATTCATCGTCGGTTTGAGCCTTCGATTTGAATCAGCCAATGCTCTCGCAGCATCATGAATTGAACAATTGATGGTCCAGAGGTCGGATTCTTCCAAGATATCCTCACGAAGGGGGGCATCCATTTTAGCCAGACCTTGGGCCTTAGGAGGAACCTGTATGTCAATGTTCCTCCTTATCCATAAAGCCTCCGTGAACAGGGATAATGCTGGCATCGTAGCAGCTTGACTTGAGTTGATTCGTCCATTCAATGTGGACGTTTTGCCGGTCCGTCGTCGTGTTTTCATTTAAATTATTTGCAGTACCCCAAACTCTAGGGTGATCGGCACTGTTTGCCGACCGATTGTTGGGTGCTCTGCGCGTTCGATCGTTTTAAACCGCATCTACAACTTCTTGGTGGTTTGATGGTGTTATTGTTGTTCCCACGAGCAGCTAAGGAAAGGGTCCTTGTAGTGCCCCGTATGCAAGGATAAGGCTGCATATTCTGAGAGGTCGCTTGATATCCTAGACACACCGTTTAAGACACCTCGCCCAGGTGCCATTCAGCTTTCGGCACGGTTGCTACGCCTTCGCTTTGGGGTTATTCCTTCGGGACCATTCCTGGACAATTTTCCGGGACTGCTTATTAATAATTGTAACAATATTCAGCAGAAGCCCTTGGTACAGGGATCCTCTATCCGCAACCCAAGGACGCGTTCGGTGGCTTTGTCATAGGCCCTTCGGTTCGATTAAAAAGTAAAACAAAACAAAATTTAATTATTTTTTGGTTTTACTTTTTTTCATAAATTAGGGTAATAATCATGATACGTGTGTCTGGTGGTATACTAGAAGGGTAAAAACAACTACGCAGCTGTAGGTCCCATAGAAAACTACTGCGCATCGAATTAAGTTAAATGAATCCTCCAAACTGTTCTGAAACTTGCCGTGCGACATTCCCTCACAAGCGGACATTTTCTTGATTGGCCGAACCTTGCCCTAAACATTCAATGCAATATTCCCAACCTTACATTGCAAGTTTCAGGCAATCTTCACGGAGTTTTTTGTGCTATCTGGGAGCTGAAACAGATGGCTAAACATCAATCGTATGTTTCTATCTACAACAACAGAATCGTGAAACCTTTAATTATCAGCAAATAGGTCGCGCGCAAAGTGTTATAAATGTAAATCTTCGTACACTCAAAATCGTGGAAAAAACAACCAAAATGCCACCTCTCAACATAAATGAAAAAGTGAAAAAGTGAAAGAAGCAGAGCAAGATTTAGTACCCCAAAAATCTGAGGATGAGTATGAGCTGGCCTTCGAGAAATTTGACAGATGGAGAAAATAAAACAGAAGAATATGCGGACAGTGATAATCATCATTATCAAAAAAAAATTCACTTCATAGGACGTTCTCGCACCATTTCGGTAAAATGATATCTAGCGTTTACTTTTCTGGGGCTCTACAGTCTCATAACATGGTGGTTTCGAATAAAATATCTTACATCACACGCAGGGTTACACACGTCTTCACGTGGAATTTAATGCTCGCAAGGACGAGTAGTAAAACCATGGATTTCGGCCAAGGTTTTACTACTCGTCCTGCGAACATTGACTTTTATTCTCTAAGTTGATAACATTTTAGTAGGATTTTGTTGAAATTAAAACAGATTTCACGGTATTTTATATGGGGGAAGGGATGTTATAATTACAAAAAAATGTTTGACATAATTTGTCGATTACCATTTATTTATTAAATAATTTGTTATTATTATAAAGTGGTACATGTTACAAGAAATCTCCATCAGTTTCACTCTCGTGGACTTTCTGCATGCAATCCGCTAAGTGCAATCGTATGAAAGCACCATGAGGCAGTACGTGATCGGATGAATGCATGTAACTGATCACCGACTCGGTGGTTAGCTCAGCGATGGCGCATCGGGCTTCGAGCCGGCGGCTAAGGGTTCGATTCCCCGCAGTGGAGACAATTAATTATTATTAATTATTAACTAATTATTAATTAATTAATAAATTAGTCAATCCGAGGTAACTAATTCCAAATCCCAGTGTATCTCCTATTAAGAGTGGTTTATGGGTCTGCTAGTAATAGAAAATTAATCTCTTTTTGTTGAGAATTCAGCTAGTTTTTTGAAAATTGATTTTTTTTTAATGCATTCAACTGTGTTTGATTTCGAATTAAAATTTGTTATGGTTGCAATAATATAGACTATTATATTTTTGGTTGAGAATTCATCTATTTTGGTTGAAAGTTCATGTATTTTGTTAAAAAATCCATTATTTTTGGTAGAAAGTTCAAAAAGTAGTATTCAAAAAGCCCGCGGAACTCTCGAAATGCGTCTACGAAAGTACAAACTTGAATATTGTTAGAAAACATGTTTAACTTTAAATTTGTTTTCAAAATTTTATCAACAACATTACAAAATAAAGTTGAAGGTATGCTATTTATATCGTTGCATGATACTTAAAAACGATTTTTACAGCCTCCCCCCCCCCCCATTGGTGAAACGAGCTGCCGGCTGAATTTCGCGAGAAAGGTGGCAACTCTAATTCAACTATTTGATTGAAAAGTAACTTTTCGGGTAAAAATTCATATTTTTGTTTCGAAAATGCAATTTTTTTGTAAAAAATTCGTCTTTTTTGCTTGAAAATTGGACAATTTAGTGAAATTGTTTTCTTTCTTAATTCAAAATTCGGCTTTTTCGTTTTAAAAATTATCTGTTTTAGTAAAAGATATAGTTTTTTTTTTGAAAATTCAACTATTTTGGTAGGACATAAATTGATTTGGCTGAGTATTTTTAGGTTGAATTCAACCCTCTGGTTGAAAATTCAACTCTTTGGTTGAAAATTGTGATTTTCGGTTTGAAAATTCTTTTTTTTTCAGTTGAAAAATTTCTGTAGAGGGTTCAGTTTTTTTGTTGTTGAAAATCTGTCCTTTCTGGTTGAAGATTTAACTATTCAGTTAAAAGTTGAACTACTTGTTAAAAATGCAGTTGTTTCTTTGAAGATTCATAATTTTGGTTAAAAATTCATTTCTTTGGTTAAACATTTGATTATTTTGTTACAAAATTGTTTTTTTTTTGTTGCAGAAAATTCAACTATTAGGTTGAAAATGAACCTTTTTGTTAGAAATTCACCTCTTTTTAACTCAACCATTTGGTTTAAAATTCATGTATTTTGTTAATAATTTAACTATTTTGGTAGAAAGTCCAACTGTTTGGATGAAAAGTAACTTTTTTGTTGAAAAATAATTCTTTAGGCTTGAAAAATCAACTCTTTTGTTTAAAAGTGTTCTTTCTGGTTTGAAAATTCATTGCTTCTGGTAAAAAAATTTCATATTTTTTGGTTAAAAATACATCTGTTTGGTTGAAAAAAGTAAATGAAAATCTTTCTTGGTTGTAAATTCAACTCTTCTGCTGAAAATTAATCTTTATGGTTGAAAATTCAACTAGTTTGTTAAAAAGTCTTCTATTTTGTTGAAAATGAAATATTTTTACTTTGAATGCTGGGAATTTAAAGTGTTCAAAATTGAATCATACAAAAGGTGTTTCGTCCGAAATTTCAAACAGTTTAGGCCCTGAAACTTAAAATTGTTGCCTGCATTTCACAACGGAGACTCAAATCTAGACAAAATGTACTGAATTTAATTGAACCAATTTTAAGGGGCTACATGGGTTTTGCAGGATAAAAAAAGCATATTATCTCTCATTTTTTAAAATATAATAAAAGATTTGTTCTCTTTAAACTATTAAGTATATAAAATATCGACATTAAAATAAGATTTTCCGAAATTTTCATTAAAATTTGTTGAGAATTGTTGAAAATTTAACCCCTTAAGGTATATCAATTATAAGAATTCTTTTCTACAGTCATGCAAATAGTATTTTCAACTATTTTATCAGTCAAAAATTATGATTTGCATAGTACCGTGAAACGGGGAAAAAGAATTGCTAGAATGGAATACGTGAATCATGATTTTAACTTGAAATTCAATATGAAAAATCGTTTCTAATGGCTAATGAAAATCAAGCCAACTAAACAACTAATTTTGTGATCCTGCCGAACAATGCGGAAAAACAACACCCGTTCAGAATCTGATACCGCAGGATATTCTTCGCGATATGTCCATTACTCAATTTGATCAATTTTGTTCTAAATATATATTGTTTTGCACTTTCCGAAATATATTGTGTATTTTTCATTTACTTTAACTAATACCTATTTCTTTTTAAATTAAGTTTGTATCTATTATCATATGAGTTATTTTGATTTTTATATGATGAAATTAAGGAATCGAAAAAAGTAACTTTTTAGGTAACTTGAAGTTACTTTATCTAGTAAATGTACTAGTTACAAGTAAAGTAACTGTAACAAGTTACCTTTTTCCGCTAAGTAACGTAACTGTAATTAGTTACTCAAAAAAGTAACATACCCAGCACTGCTTTTAACCACTAGGAGCAAAGATCTAGGAGTTAAAGCATCCAGAAATTATACTGTTCCAGACTTGACGCATGCGCATACTCTCTTTCGCTTCGTGCGCATTCACGTACGCCGTAGTGAACGAGGTCTTATACTAACCTGAAACGTGAGACGTAAATCTCGCGTGCTCATAGCGACAATATTTAAAAGCTCTGATTTGAAAGACGATGCCAAATCTTACGTAAGATTCTGTTTTAATAGAGTGAGATAACGCGATGTTCCAGCGCATTGTAACGGGTGAAACGAATTTTACCCGCGGACAAATTAGAGAATTTCCCGGACGTTTTAAAACTGAAAGATCATGTTAAATTATAAACACTGGTAAGATTTCAATCACCCCCCCCCCCATTGCCTTATTCCACAAAGTGCTTACCTAATATGTACTTCAATAACTTCCTTCTGTTGCAATGCAAAAATTGCAATCATTCTGCAGTGTTCTGCAGGCGCTCGTGTAAAAGTCTTAAAACAAAGAAGGAGCGGTGAAAAATATAGGCAGCTTTTCATATTGTCAATTTGGTTTTGAAATAGTGATATCAGAATACACAGGTAAGCATTTAAGGCTGTTAGATCACTGAAGCCCTAACCTTACTTTAATAATTTTTGTGCAAAGTGAAATTTACGAATGCGTTAGTTTGGCTCAGGTTATTGTATTCGAAAATTCAATTTTGCGCTAAAATTATTAAATTAAACAGTTTTTCCCTCTGCATATGCACACTTCTATTTAAAAAGGAGAAACGCATAGTATCTAAAAATATTTCATTTAAGTATTCATTTAGTTAAATGAGGTGATTGAATTTTGAGGTTATAGAATTTAAGTCCCAAACATAGGGATGTAAAGTTTCATGAAACTTTGGTCCGATAAGAAGTTTCATGGAATATTGGAGTCTCGTGAAACATTTCAATATTTCAAATATGGCAGCGGGAAAATTCAAACTGATGAAATTAAAGAAATGCTAATGGCCCTCAAGGCCAAACCGATCTGCGCATGCGCCATGTACATAATAATTTCAGGGGGGATTTGCAGCGGCACAAAGGAAATTATATGTATATTATGTACAAGTTTCGAGAATTTCAGGGGGAGGGGGGGGGTAAAACCGTGATAACTTCCTCCCGGCTACGGTCTTGGCCCTCGATTTGCTACGAATTCAAATTTAACATTTAATTTGTTATTGTACCACCTAAAGTTCACGAATATGCCTTGTATTTGTTCAAAATAGAAATGCGTAACAGAATCTGACACTCTGCTATATAATTTGTTTCACTCGCTCGCTAATTTTTAAGTTTTGTGTGAAAAATGGGAGCATAACCTCAACAATTTTGACTTTAAAAAAAAACGAAAAAGAATGACAATTTTCTCTTTAATCGAAGTTTTTTGAACAATCGTGCGGGGTACGTTACCCGCACAACGCGCGAGGTACGTAGTGCGTGCAGGGTGCGAGACATATTCGTCGCACTTGGTGAGAGGCACGTGGTGCGAGGCATAGGCGTCGCACCTTGCGAAAGGCACGTACGTGCGAGGCATATACATCGCACTTCATGAAAGGCGCATTTTTAAATACAATAACACAATTATCAATGTTATAAGACTACAGTGTTGATCATTTATGTTTAACGTTTAACAAGCTTGTTTTCTAAAGTTTTTTTCATTTACATTTTTATAACCTTCATAAAATTTGAAATAAATATATTATGAAACACTATGAAAAATGAAAGGAGGCTTCAAATTATGTCTCTTTAAATATATTTTTTAACAACACAAGTATTTTCTTTATTAAATAAATATTAAGTTTCAATATTATAATCAAATAAAGATGCTGTTACGTAATTTTTTATGCGAAAAGGAATTGTTCTTAAAATCCTACAAAAAAGAATATTGAAGTATTTTTGTCCTTAGATAATATTTTTTTCTAAATCTATTTCTCATAAGTTCTATGGTGACTTTTTTGATGTTCAAATTTCAAGATAGCGAATAATTAAAAATTTTCATTGTGCAAAATCATTTTAAACGTTTTCATATTAAAACCAATTATTTAAGAAACATTGTTTTAAATATAGACCAATAAAATAATTGCATTTGCGAAAGTTAAACTTCCAAATTTGCAAGTTTTTGCAATATTTAAATGTCTAAATATCACAAGGAAATTTTAATAGTACTCACGATAGAAGAATATTTAATTTATTTTGTATAGGTTTCTCACTTTGTCATAAAATCAAGCAATAGTCATAAATAGAGTAAAACAATTCAGTATTAATTGTCAACACTTTTCTTCATTTGAAAATCAATATCTGCAGCAATTAATTTCGACTTTCTTTATAGAATTTTTGGTATGAATTATTAAACTGGTTTTTCTACAAAAGAAGTATTCATAAAAAAATTATTTTCTGATACTAATGTAATAAAAATATATTAGGGTGCTTTTTAACAAAAAATAGCTTTCATCTTTGAATGTCAAATTATATTTTTTATATTCGTAATTAACTTGAGGCGTTTTTTTGTATAATATTTCAATTTTATTTTTAAAAAATTATGTAAAATGTTAAAAACAATATTTGACCTATTTAAGTTTTAGCCTGAATGTTTATTTTCAAAAAGTTACAATATAAATAGATTGGAGTCTCTTTGCAACAGTACATCATGTATTTAACCTGCGCGCGCATGTTAATATTTTCATCCATTTTAAATCAGTTATTACACAGCTAGTGCAAAAATGTACCGAAAGTTTGCAGAAGTGAAATCACTGAAAATTTTTACAGTGAAAAATGGTGTAGTAAAGTTTACAATGTTGAGCGGCATAGTTCTAGCCTCATACCATCAGACAGTTTTATAAAAATTAAAATAATATCAAATAACTCTTAGTAAATAAATTTCAAAAGTATTACATGTTTTAAATGCGCTGATATAAAATAGTTAAAAATATGATTTTAACTACTGCTCCAAATATTAAGGATTGATTATCTATACACTGTAAAAACAAACTAATTGAGGCGAATTGAGATGAATTCGCTAGAGCCTTCGTGAATCTCGCTTTGCGGCAATCTCGAATTGGTGTAGGTCGTGAATTCTTGTAAATTCGAAAATAAGTCAGTGGGAATAAAGTTACAGGATGGCCTGTTCAATCGAATTCGTAAGCTATAACCAACGCTCTGGGCATAAAGCATCCATTGTGAAAAAATTATATCAATGAGTCCCGTAGCTCAGTGGTCGCCCTCTGGACTTACACACTTGGGATTGCTGGTTCGAGTCTCAAGGCATGCATTTTTTATTCATTTTTTTGGACCACGAATTAAAACGAATTGAAATGCATTCAATTCGCGCTGGCTCAATCTGTATGAACGAATCAGAGAGCGGAATTCGGGCGAATTCAAAAATGTTAATTCACCCCAATTAGTTTCTTTTTACTGTGTACCCTCTAAAAACCTAAATTTCTGCACGCACCATGCCCGCAGTGGCCCGCACGCCGTGCGACATACCTGTCCGGCATATGAGGACACATATGTGTCATCCCCTGCATGCACGCCATGCGAGAAAATCGGTAAACTAGTTTCAGTTCGGATTTCCAAACTGAACTTTTCAAATCGCTCACAAAGTATCTACTTCAATCTTATTTAATCTGGACATAAGCCATCTGCATTCTATTAGGATTTCTGAGTTCATTTTGAATTGGTTTCATTTCAGATTTCCAAGTTGAACTTTTCAAATCTGTAATCTGTAATCTATTCGGAATTTCGAGTTATTTCTAATGGATCTCAGTACGGATTTCCAGTTTGAACTTATGAAATCACGAACTAAGTTCCGACGTCAAGCCAGTTCAATGTAGACATTATCAACTGTAATATATTCGGATTACCGAATTCATTTTGAACTAGTTTCAGTTCAGATTTTACAATTGAACTTTTCAAATCCCGCACGAAGTACCCCCTTTAATCTGGTTCAATTTGGACATACACGTTCTGTATTCTATTAGGATTTCCGAATTCATTTCGAATTTGTCTCAATTCGGATTTCCAAGCTGAACTTTTCAAATCGCACACTGAGTTCCTGCGTCAATCCGGCTCAATTTGAACATACACCAATTTGTCAATTTGGACATCAAGCATAAGTAATCTATTCGGATTTCCTATTTCATTTTCAATTGGTCTCAGTTCGGATTACCGAACTAAACTTTTCAAATTGCGCACTAAGTTCCTACGTCAATTCCCTATTGAAAAATACGACGTTGTATGTCACATCGTATACGAAATCGTAACTTGGGATAGTATACGATGACGTACACGATGAAGTATGGAATACCGTTTACGATGACGTATTTTTGAATAGGAAAAAACAATTGAAAACAATAATATAATAATATATTATATAATATTATATATAT
>JAABKJ010013803.1:0-10234 GCA_011634705.1 Andricus grossulariae
AAGTTTTGGTGACAATTTTTCCAAAGCCACAACAACGTTATAGGTTTCAATAAAAACTTCTACATTGATACTGTAAAAATATCGATGGTAAATTTTTGAAAAAGAAAAATTTGATGAAAATGTTTCCAAATCCACAAAAACGGTTTAGGCTTTAATGAAAACTACTAATTTATTACTGTAAAAATATCAGTGTTAAATTAAAAAAAAAAATTTGATCACAATTTTCCCAAAACCACAAAAGCGTTATAGGCTTCAATAAAAACTAATACATTTGATAGCGTCAAAATATCGATAGCAAATTGAAAAAAAAAAATTTTTGACGATAATTTTTCCAGAATCACAAAAACGGTATGGGCTTCAATAAAAACTTCCACTTTGATACTGTACTGTATTTTTTCGATGGTAAATTTTGGGGGAAAAAATTTGATGGAAATGTTTCCAAGTACACAAAAACGGTATAGTCTTCAATGAAAACTTCTAATCTAATACTGTATAAATATCGATGGTAAATTAAAAAAAAAAGTTTGTTGAAAATTTTTCCAAAACCACAAATGCGGTATAGGCTTCAATAAAAACTTCTACTTTGATACTTTGAAAATATCGATAGTAAATTTTTGAAACAAAAAGTTGAATGCACATTACAAAAAAAAACGGTACAGGCTTCAATAAAAACAAATGCATATAATACCGTCAAAATATCGATAGCAAATTTGAAAAAAAACATTTCTGACGATAATTTTTCCAGAATCACAAAAACGGTATAGGCTTCAATAAAAACTTCTACTTTGATACTGAAAAAATATCGATGGTAAATTTTTTGAAAAGAAAAATTTGATGAAAATGTTTCCAAATCCACAAAAACGGTTTAGGCTTCAATGAAAACTAATAATTTAATACTGTAAAAATATCGATGATAAATTAAAAAAAAAGTTTGATGAAAATTTTTCCAAAACCACAAAAACGGTATAGGCAACAATTAAGACTTCTACTTTGATACTTTGAAAATATCGGTAGTAAATTTTTGAAACAAAAAGTTCAATGCACATTTCCATAGACAACAAAAACAATATAGGCTTCAATAAAAACAAATGCATTTGATACCGTCAAAATATCGATAGTAAATTGCTGAAAAAAAATTTGGATGAAAATTTTTCCCAAACCACAAAAACGGAATGGTCTCCAATAAAAACTAATACTTTGATACTAGTCTACTATTATATTTTGAATTTGTAATGTATCTCTTCAGGTTAAAAATTCTACTTTTTGGTGAAAAATTCAATTAGTCTTTTGAAAATTCATAATTTTGGTTGAAATTTCGTATTTTATGGTAGAAAGTTAATTTTTTGAAATTAACAAGGGTTATATTATATTTTGGGCCAAGAATTTTTCATTAGTTTTTTGAAAATTCATATTTTTTTGGTTGACAATTCGTCTTCTTTGGTTGAAATTTCATGTTTCATGGTTGAAAGTTAACTTTGTTAATTGAAAAGTCTACTATCATATTCTTGGTCCACAATTTTTTTTTTTTTTTTTTCATTGAAAATTCTACTTTGATCAGGAAAACCGGAAGATAGCTTGCAATTTGTTTTTGAAGATTAAGTGGCCACCCTGAATGATAAACCCTTTCACACCTCATATTTATATAACTAATTCTTTTTTGTATCCTCTTGTATTAAAATTCATTGGTAGTCAGAATTACACCATATTACAGATTACATTCAGTTTATGAAAAAAGAAGAGTGAAACTTTTCAATTCTTCAAACTAATTGAAGAAGTCCACTTTATTCTTTTCTCGCGATTGTGATTGAAAATTTGAAATCAGCTGAAGACTGGAAAATTTCAAGAATAAGAATTAATAATACCTAAAACGATTTAAATGTTAAAGGGATTGATTATAAAAAACTTTGTCTATTACAATTGTTGGTACAGATTCGTTCAATTTGCAACGATCCGTAGTAGAATGTTCTTCATTTTTAATATATGCCATTGGAAATTTTCTTTAATTTTCAGTTTATTTGAAAATAACAATAACTTTATTCCAATAGTAACTTTTTAAAGGTTTATGATTGCGAATGTGTCCATTTTGAGTAGTGATAATGACGGTGATTGTCTTTTCTGATCTTACAAACATTTGTCTAATAAAATTTAATGTTAGATTACTTCTTTATGTAATAAAAATTAAATGCTACGAAATTTTACAAGCTTTAAATCAGAGATAATAAAAATGATAAGCATAGAATTACTGATTTTACGATTGCCTAATTTTTTTCTTTATTTTGATTGTACATACATATAATCTGGTGAGTCGAAAGAATCAACTTTAGTTTGGAAGGAACAATTAAATGAAATACAAAATGATGAAATACGAATAATTTTAAATTGCGCATAAGATAACGACTAATATATGATGTTTACTGAAACGTTTAAAAGGATATTCATTATTTACGCTTCGATCAATGTTCTTCATAACTAGGTTGCCTATTACATATTTGAAGATGGTGAGGACACTAATGGGTATTTTTTGTTGCACAATAGTGTTTATCACTAATCCTGCTGGTAAATATTACTATATCTATAATTCAGGACGCATTATCATTTGCAGTATATTCATTTCCAATTCAAAATCATTGACAAATACTCTCTCAATCTATAAATGAGTGATATTTGACTAACTAATGGTGCAATTCTACCAATTTTATTAGTGAAGAACTACTAATTGTTTAATGAAAATAGGGGTTGATATATTGATTAGAAAAAAGTGATAGGAATAGGATACGTGGAAAATAGAAAAGCTCAGTAAAAAACATGATTGTATAAAAGTTTTAAGTTTATTGAAACAATAAAAAAGCGACCTTGTGAAACTTGTTAGTTGGTTACGTCACCTTCACAAACACGGAAAAAATGCATAGCTAAACCCGCTCTATTCATGCTTGATTTATCTATAAATATTGTTAGGAACGAACCAACAATATTGGTTGGACAGTTAATGCAGGGATTTGCAGCAGAATGTATTGTCAACATTATTATTAGTGCAATAAAGATGTTATATGGCTTAATTAAGAATGTTGAGCTCAATAGAAGCACCGGTACAAGAAATCTGGCACCAGTTTCGACTTTTTTTACTTGAGATTTGGAAGATAACCAATCAGGTCATTAAAATCATAAATGGGTAATCATTTAGTAGAATGTTCAGTTTCCCTAAAAATTAATTTCCTCAAACACCACTGGATTATTACGTAATGCATCATATTATTATTTTATCAGGAACTTTTATATTGTTACTGTCTGATACTAAAGAGCCACTTGATTGTTCCTAGAGATCTAGTGCTTTTTTTGAAAAATGTCCGTATGACCTATCGGACCTTTACTAAAGAAGAGGTTCAACAACTCAAGGTCATTGCAGTATTCAAAATATCACTATTTTTTCCGAAATAACGTATGCAAAACAGATTTGCTTTCGCGAATGTATACAGTAGGTAATTTATCAATGAATGATGCAATTGTTGTAAATTATTGAAAAACCCTTTTAGCTTTCTGCTCATACTTTCTTTTTGCAGATTCAGTCAAGCAGCATAAAGAGAGCGCAGTTCATCCTCTTCCCATTGAAGTTGATAATGTTCGTGATTTCGAAGGTTTTTTGGCAGGTGCACCCATGCACTTAACAGAACGCGTTCATGAAGTAGGAATAGATGAGAATCAAAACTACATCATTGGTGTAATGATGGGAGGAGATTTGCATCCATTCATGGCTCGCAGAGCGGATCTTAAAAATCGCTTTGGAAGAGTTAAAATACTTATAAGTGGCAACCATGCCAATAAGACTGTGCCAATATTTGAGAATGATCCTCTCAATACTTTGTTTCGCCGGCCATTGGAACCAATACACATTCGTGCACCCCATATACGTATTCGTACTGCCTATATACGAGTACACCATTGAAACGTGGAACGATTCTTTAATAATTGAGGCAGCAATTCTGTTCTTAACTTTTTGACCACATATTCAAGAAAATGAGAATAATATTCTATCCATAACCCTCTGACCATATAAAATGAGGTTATATGTATTTATCTGTTAATAAAGATTCAGGCTGCCAGCAATCATTGAGCGTATGCTATGCACGTCATAAGTTTGGTTTTCAGCAGTTGAATTCTCAATATAAATGTTTCAGGGTGGCCTCTAATAACAAAAACAAGTTTCTTTTCATTTCCCGCCTGCTGTAAAGCTTGAAGATTCATCCATACATAGTGAGATGCATAAAGAGCTTGAAGCCCCTTTTGAAAACGACATTCACTATCTCATCTAGAAATTATCGTATGACAATGAACAACGTACTCTGCGGCGACAACAACGATCACGAGAATAACGTCTCTCGTATATTTTATACGGATGACCTGAAGATCTATGTTTCTATTTCAAGGCTACTTCAGAGTGCCTTAAGCATCTTCGCGGGATACACAAGAGTGATTGGTATCGACTTTGGATGGGATAAGTGTGCTAAGATTCATCTGAAGCAAGAACGAATTACTGGCGTTTGCGAGAGCTTTGAGCTTGTAAAAATGAGTCTGATTAGAAACCTTGAACCTGGAGAGAACTATACATGCCGAGGCGAGCCTGGGAGCCACATTGAGTACATAACATCAGTGGAATCTGTCGGCATTGAACAAAGTACATTCCGCGCCGTCAATACGGGTATGGACTTCGAAATCTTTAATGTCTTTATAAATAAATTACCCTGGGTATATCTTACATTGTCACAAATGGATGAGATCATCTCCTAAAAATGGTCAGGAAACACGAGATGATTAACAAAGAAGCTTTCATTTAAAAAGCCTCAAAGCAGGCAGCCGACATGCTTGACCTAAATCTTAACATGAGAAATGTGAAAAGCGCACTACTCCATGTACATGCATCACTTCTAAAAGCCCAAATAACGAAAGCAGAAGTTAAAAACTATTGCCAATAGCTCCTCGACAAGAAAATGCAGTAAACTTTCACAGAAATGTAGAAAGTCAGCCCTTTTCAAAGAAGTCAACTGCTGCTTGCCTAAGATCATCAGGACTTAATTCAGACACAGAGGATTTCATTTTCGCGTGTCAATACAGTGTTATTTCCACCTTAGTAAACCGTAGCCGTATTTCATGTCAATAAGTTCCTAGCAATAGGTACAGAGCGTGTCATGCACACGCCACACGCTGAGTATCTAGAACACATACAATTCAGGTGTCCCACTCACAAGAGAACGACGTATCTCTACAGACATAATGTCCATTGTCTCCACTGCACACTGGAAGCCTAAAATCGTTCATAGGACTTCGAGAAACGCACTATATTCGTCATCGAATTCTCTGCTCTAGCCGATGACCACATTACAGTCAAGGAGTAGGAAGAGAAGAAGAGGTATTGACATTAAATTCGATAAAATCCTAGAGGAAAGATCGTCACTCCAGGCACAGGTCAAAGAAAAGTAGTGATTTGACCGTTTATTTAAAGGAGTCGAGTGTTTAAAACGCAAAATCAAGAAGCGTGATCGTCGAGATGGATCTTTGTCTATTTCATCTTCAGGATCTCCTCGAATTTTTAACATCACTGAATTAGGAAATTACCAAGGTTTAGAAGTGTAACAAGATCAAGGCCGAGAAGTCCTAGACGTAGAAAAGAGTATAGAGATTTTTATTCTCGCACACGTTCGCGCACTCGATCTACTTCTCGTTCTGCCTCTCCTGCTTCAAAAAATCAGTCTGGTAAGTTATTTCAAAGCATCTAAATGGACGACACAGCTCATTATTAAGATGATAGTAGTCCGATCCTTCGACTGGTGATCCCAAAAGCATTACCTTCTAGATTATCAAAAGGTATGAGTCAGCTCACTTTTAAAAAGATGAAAGGCTGACCCTTAGTCTGGTAAGCCTGTACATAAGTACAGGACTAATCCAGATTGTTCATCCTTTTAGTTAAAGAAAACAAGGGAGTTTTAATGACAGATAGCTCCACACATAAGGCAAATCCTACGGAAAAGAGAAAAATACAGATTTAAAAAAACTGGACATCCTTGGGGAAAATCCGTCAACAGTCAACCAAAAAGAGGTTAAGCTGCAACCAGATTCAGTTCTGAAGTGGAAACATTCGCTCATAGCTGGCCCTACTGACCAAGTCAGGGAGAAATTATTGAAAACAAAATTCTAGGAAGAGTGACTGCTTACTCGAACCTTCTCAGTTGAATCCAGAAGTAAAGTTTCCTATGAATGACGTTGCTGAAAAACGCGACCAACATGTTAAAGACATACAACGCTAAGCTGGTTCTACATTATCAGCTATAGGTTCGGCAATTTCCAATTCACTGGAAGGAGAGGAACTTGAAGCCTTGAATCAGTTGAAAATGCTCGCAGATTTGGGCAAACTAATTACAGAGTTACATCACTCAGTTTCAAAAGCTAGAAGAGCTTTTGTCACTCCTAGATACATATTTAAAATCGGGAAAAAGAATGGTTAGACTCGTCATCAGATAATCAGGCTTTTCTTTTTGGAGATTAATTAAATGAAAAATTTATTAAAGTTCAGTCGCTTGAGCAGGTAAGCAAGGACATGAAGTCTTCTTTTGGGCTAAAGAGTTTATTAACAAAACCTCCTTGGTAATTTACACACCAGGAACTCGTCGACGAGAAAGTTCAAAACATTGCGACCGAGCAACAGGTTTACGTCTCGAACGAACGCCTCCAATTTCAAGGGAAGCAACAAGGGAACAGCGTCCTCAAATCAGACGTCATCACGAGAAAGGTCAGCAGATTCTGGTAAATTCAACCAAATATCCGAGGCAGATCAACTGACAAAGACCATAGAGGTACGTAGGGCTGGCAGGCTGCAGAGGTTTCTTGAAAAGTGCGATAAATTTGTTTTTGATTGTACAAAAGGTCTTTAGAACCCTTTTACTCAATCATCAAATCAATTGTCTCTATCCAGTACTCAAAATTAGTCACATGAGGAGACCGTGGCTTTGATGTTAGAAATCGATCAACTTTCAGGAACAGGGGCTATTAATCCTTGTCAATCCGTGGATGGTGAATGTACATCACCTTATTTTTGAAGAGAAACTTTCTTTTAGTTAACAAACCGGATAATTCTTAGCGCTTTATATTCAAATGACAGAACTTGAATAATTTCATTCAGGTACCACATTTCGAAATCGAAGACCTTCGTACGACTTTTGAATAAATAGAAAAAAATAGTTTCATATATCACTTAGATCTAAAAGATGGTTTCCTCCATGTAGCAATCGATAAAAGTTGCAGGAAGAATCTGATGTTCTCCTTTGATGAGGTGTTATACAAATTTTCACGTTCACTATTTTGTTTGCATATCAGCACATTTGTCTTGAGTAAAATCTTCAAGCCAGTGGTAAATTATCTCAGAGAAAAAGCCCTACATTCGGTGTTATATCTAGATGATCTTTTACTAGAACGTATTCAGAATAAAAACAAAATTTTAAGATATTTTAGAAGATTTTATAGGATTTGGAATATTTTAGTGTACCTTGAAGAATTTAAAGGAATTTTCGAAAGAAATAAAAAATGTAAAGGTATTCCTAGAGACTTTAATGAATTTAAGGAATTAAAATGAAAATTATGTGGTTTTGAAGCTTTTCATAGAATTTTCGAACAATTAGAAGGATTTTATAGGACCTATATCATTTCAGGATATTTTACAAGGTTTTACTCAAACTTTCGCAGATTCGCATGAATTTAGGAAAATTTTAATGCTCTCAAGATATTCCAAATAATTTTCCAGGATTTCAGAAAAAGTTATCAGATTTCATGTCATTTTATGAGATTTCAATAGATTTTATAAATTTTTGCAGGATATCAAATAATTTTTTTATTAGAATTGAAGGATTTCTATGATCTGAAAAGATTGGAAAGTACTTTTTATCTAACTTGAAAATTTGAAGGGATTTTAAGGAATTTCATAGGGTATTACTAGGATATTACATAGGATGCTACCCTGGTCGTCACTAATAAAACCTACTATTTATTGCATAGGATATCAAATATTTTAGGATGTTTCAAAAGATTTATAAGACTTTTCAAGAGCTTCACAAAATTGCAAATTATTTTCAAATATTTGAAAAGATTTGAAACGTTTTAGAATATTTCCAAGGATCTAATGGAATTTTCAAGAGAATCATAAACGTTGAAGGAATTTCCAAAGATTCTAATATTTTTCAGAAACTCAAAAATATTGTAAAAGATTCCAGGCGATTGTTAAAGAATTTTAACAAATTCAATAAGACTCCCAAGGATTCAAATAATCTTAAGTGATTGTGAAATCTCTTATGGTATTAAAAAAATTTGCTCAGGAATTAGAAAAATATTATCAACATAAATATGATACAATTTCAACTCCACTCCAATGATCTTTCATCGAATTTGATGTGAGAGAAAAAGATAAACGAAATGTACATAATTTAGATTGACGTATGAGATAAAGACAAGTATAATATTTACTCAAACATTTTTAAGACTATTCATTAGTTACACTCTCATCAAGGTTCTTCATTATGTGGTTGCCTATACATCTTTGAAGCAAATGAGGACAGTGATGGCTATTCTGTGTTTGAACTTAATGATTTTCATTAATCCTGCTGGTAAGTATAATAATGTTTATATTCTAAGGCGCAATATTAATTAAAGTATATTTATTTCCTATTCGGAATCGTCCAAAAACAAATGAAGACTTTCTTCTGACGCACAGTGCTCTCTATATCTATAAATTAGAGAAATTGGACTAACTAGTAGTGTAATTCTACCAATTTAATTAGTGGAGAACGACCAACAGTTCAATGAAAATACGGGCCAATATTTAAGATTGAGGTAACTAACAATAGGAAGAAGAACTAACAATATAGATCAAATGTTTGAAGCAGGTATTAACAGCAGAAAGTTTGATTTCCCTAAAAAGCCTTTTTCCGAAAAATTACTAGATTACTACTAGCAATCTATCAAATACTCGAAAACATTTATATTTTAACCATTTGATACGAAAAATCCACTAAATAATTATCACAGGTCTGGAGGTTTATCTAGTAAATGATTTTTTGTCCGACATCTCTTGAGAACGCGCTAAATTATTATTATGAATGATAATAATAATTTCTTTAAAAGGTATTATTGAATTAGCTTACTTATCTGATAACACAGGACCACAAAATCTTCAACACTTTTAACACGGACCAGACTAGATGGGTCTTAAATTTTCGGGGTCGCTGAATTCGAATCCGTTATCCGTTTGGTCCAATCAGGTCAGGGTCAAGGTCAATTTAAGGTCATACTTACAAAATTCATTGCTAACCAATTATGTCAAGTAACCTATATGTTTTCGGGGTCGCTGAATTCAAATCCGTTGTCCGTTTGGTCCCATCAGGCTAGGTTCAAGGTCAGTTCAAGATCAAGCCTACAAATTTATCGCTAGTTAAATGAGTCAGGGTACCTGTAGGTTTTCGGGGTCGCTGAATTCGAATCTGTTGTCAAGGTCAGTTTAAGGTCAACCTCACAAAATTCATCGCTAATCATTTAAGTCAGGATACCTATAGGTTTCCGGGTCGCTGAATTTAAATTCGTTGTACGTTTGGTACGATCAGGTTAGGTTCAAGGGTCGATGAATTTGAATCCGTTGTCCGTATGGTCCCATTAGGTTAGGTTCAAGGTCAATTCGAGGTCAAACCTACCAAATTGATCGCTAAATAATTGAGTCAGGGTACCTATAGGTTTTCGAGGTGTCTGAATTCGAATCCGTTGTTAAGGTCAGTTCAAGGTCAAACTCACAAAATTCATCGCTAATTATTTGAGTCAGGATACCTATAGATTTTCGGGGTCGCTGAATTTAAATTCGTTGTCCGATTGGTCCCATCAGGTTAGGTTCAAGGTCAATTCGAGGTCAAACCTACCAAATTTATCGCTAAATAAATAAGTCAGGGTACCTATAGGTTTTCGGCGTCGCTGAATTCGAATCCGTTATTCATTTGGTCCCTTCAAGTAAGGTTTAAGGGTCGATGAGTTTGGAGCCGTTGTCCGTTTGGTCCCATCAAGTTAGGTTCAAGGTCAAACCTACAAAATTTGTCGCTTACCAAATAAGTTGGGGTACCGATAGGTTTTCGGGGTCGATGAATTCGAATCCGTTGTCCGTTGTGTCTCATCGGGCCAGGGTCAAGGTCAGTTCAAGGTTAAACTCATAAAATTC
>JAABKJ010013804.1:0-10234 GCA_011634705.1 Andricus grossulariae
GCTATTCGTGTGAAAATAAGTTTACAAATAAAAAAAGTGTCGGTAAGGTAGGAAGCCGGTCACGTGACCCACTCGTCTCATGGCCTTAAGGGAAATACTGATTATTTTATCCCGAAAAAGTATATTAAACAGGCGTTAAATATGCGAAAAAATTACTTTTTAGAACTTGCTACGTTTGAGAAGAATGTTGGAAACAAAGGTTAATAAAATGAAAATTATCGCTGTCACCTTTTAAAACAAATTTTATGTTGCAAAGTTTCCTCCGAATTTTCGAACAAGAAAAATGATTTTACAACCAAATAATTGAATTTTCAATACAGAAAGTCTAATTTCTACCCAAAAAGACGAATTTTCAGCAAAACAATTTAATTTTCGAAAAAAGATGACTTTAACAGAATAGTTACATTTTCAATCTACAAAGATGAATTTTCAATCAAACGTTTGAATTTTAAAAGAGAAATTAATAAAGTTCAAGCAAATAATTGAATTTTCAATACACAGTGTCGAATTTTCTATTTAGAAAGACGAATTTCTAACAAAACAATTGAATTTTTGAAAAAAAGTTGACTTTTTAACAATATAGTTCAACTTTTAACTAAACAGTTGCATTTCCACCCAAATAGTTGTTTTAGTTTTAAATTATAAACAGTGTAATTTAACCAAAAACGATGAATTCTACAAAAAATATTATCTGATATTTCAATTAGAAAAATAATTTTATTATAAATTAAAAACAGTTGAATTAAACTCGAAAAAGCGCATTTTCAACAAAATAGTTGATGCCTAAAATGATCATTTTTTCAAACAAAAATTGAATAGCTAAATTTTCAAATAAAAAAATTAATTGTTCATCTTTAGAGAATAAATTTCATTAAAATCTACATGTACAATTTTGTTTTCTTACACATAATCAAAATTGCCAAAAATCACGCCTAAAACGATTTTTAAGGAAAATATAAAATACAAAAAATGCACTTATTTTTATCTTATCCGGCACTCAACTTAATTAATAATGGTCATTATTTGGGACTAAAATCCCTCCAAATTGAGAAATTCTACGAAAAAAGACAAATTTTTAACAAATGACAATAATTTTTAAACAAATACTTGAATTTTTCTACAAAAGAGTAGAATTTTTAACCCGGAAATATGAATTTTCAGCAAAAAAGTAAATTTTTATTACAAACAAATTAATTTTCAATGAGACAGTTGCATTTTTAACCCAAAAATTTGTTTTCTACAAGAAAAAAAATAATTTTGAGCAAAATACATAAATTATCAACCAAAAAGTTAAATTTTAAACCAAGAAGAATAATTTTCTAACAAAAAAGACGAATTCTCAACAAAATACGTCAACTTTGAACAAAATAGTTGATTTTTCTACCATGAAGAATAATTTTCTAAGAAAAAAGACTCATTTTCAACAAATTACATAAATTTTCAACCAAAGATGAATTTTTAAACTAAAAAAGATCAGTTTTTAACTAAAAATGCAGTAGATAAATTTTTATTACAAAAAATTAATTTTCAACAACAAAAATCCGAATTTTCAATAAAGTAGTTGAATTTTCAATGACAAATGTAATAGTTAATATTTCAACTAAAAAATTGCTTTTCTACAACAACAAAAATAATTTTGAACAAATTACATAAATTGTCAACCAAATGGTTGAATTTTGAACCAAGAGGCTTAACTTTCTACAAAACAAAAACAAATTTTCAACTAAATAGATAAATTTCCATTTAAAAAGTACAATTTTCTACAAGAAATGGACAATAGTTAAATAGAAAAAATAGATAAAACAACAAGTTTTCAACAGAATAGTTACATTTTCGACTTAATATAATTAATTTTTTACTTAAAACTGAATTGTTGCTCAATTGAGAACAAAAGAAAATTGATTTAAAAAAGTTATCCAGTTTCGAGGAAGTAGGTAGATGAGGAAGTTGACAATCTGAAAGTGACACTGACCACAAATTGGTTCAGGCTCGACTGCAGATTCCGATAAAAAATGTGATCTTTGATCTGAATAAAAACTGAAAAACCTACTCTCGAGATATTGAGTTTCTAAATTCGAGTAACAAGAATAACAAACTTTTGTTAAAAAAAAAATTATATTTTTCTGAGAAAATGAAAATTAATTGTGTTAGACTTTTTTTTTGCTGAAGAGCATATACAATTTTTTTCTCAATATCACACTTCACACTCTTTCCCCTATTCCCCTCTTTTCCATTTTTAAAATAAAAATCCTCTTTTTTCACCTGAATGCGCACTGAATTAATAGAACCTCGTAAGAAAATCCAACTATTTTTAGTTGAAAGTTAATTTCATTTTGTTTATAAATTTTATTTTTTATTGAAAATTTCATTATTTTGTTAAAAATTCAACCATTTTGTTAGTCATTCTTTTCAGTCGGAAAATTCGTCTGTTTGGGTTATAAATTCAGCTATTTTCTTAGAAAATTCAAGTATTCGGTTGAAATTTGTTTCCTTTCAGGACTGAAAAATCTTTCTTGGTTAAAAGTTCAACACTTTTATTGAAAATTAATCTTTTTCCTTTGAAAATTTATTTTTTGGTATAAATTTAGTCTTTGCTTATTAAAAATGCAACTGTTTGGTTGAAAATTAATCTGTTTTTTTGTTATGGGAATTCAACTTTTTGGTTGAAAATTAACTTTTCTGTTTCAAGTTATTTTTTTTTTAGTGGAAAATTCAACAATTTGGTTAAAATTCTTTTTCTTTCTTGATTTAAAAATCGTTCTGGGGTTAAAATTCAACTCTTTTGTAAAAAAATGTTGTCTTTTTGTCTCGAAAATTAAAAAATTTGGGTGAAATTTTTGTTCTTTCTTGGTTGAAAATTTCACACTTTTGTTGAAAATTTGTCTTTTTGTTTTGCTTGAAAATCAGTTTTTTTTTAACTGAATATTTAGCAATGCCATTTTTGATTTTAGATTGTTATTTTTTTAGTTGTTAATTTAACTATTTGGTGGAAAATTCATGTCTTTTTTTGAAAGTTTTACTACTTTGTTGAAAATTAATATTTTTTTTAAAGATTGAACTTCTTGGATGAAAAATCATATTACTGGGTCGAAAATTCAACGGCTTGTTTGAAAATTCGTCTTTTTTGTTACCAATTAATTTATTTATTTGCAAATTATATTTGTTGTTGAAAAATAATATTTTTTTGTTCAAAATTAACTTTCTTGTTGAAAAGTTGTCTTTTTCGTTTGAAATTTTAAGAATTTTATAGAAACTTTAACTATTTTGCTAAAAATAAACTTTTTTTTTAATTCATATTTGGGGTCAAAGATTCAATTTTTTTGTAGAAAATTCGTCTTTTTTGCTTGAAATTTCAATAGTTTGATAGAAAATTCAACTATTTTCTTGCAAATGCAACTGTTCGATACAAAATTAACTTTTTTGTTGAAGATTCATATTTTTGGGTTGAAAATTTAACTGTTTTGTAGAAAAGTAGTCTTTTTGGCTTGAAAATTCAAAAATTCGGTTGAATTTGTTTACTGTCTTGAATAAAAATCTTTCTTTGTGGAAAATTCAACTCTTTTGTTGAAAATTAACTTTCTTGTACAAAAATTGTCTTTTTCGCTTGAAAGTTCAACATTTTGATAGAAACTTGAACTATTTTGTTAAAAATAAACTTTTTTTTTACTCATATTTTGGGGTCAAAAATTCAACTTTTTTTTGTAGAAAATTCATCTTTAAAATTTCAATAGTTTGATAGAAAATTCATTTTTTGTTGTTGCAAATTCAACTGTTTGATTCAAAATTAACTTTCTTGTTGAAGACTTATATTTTGGGTTGAAAAAGTAACTGTTTAAAAAAAAATTTTGTTTTTGTCTTTTTAGCTTGAAAAATCAACAATTTTATAGAAACTTCAACTATTTCGTTAAAAATTAACTTTTTGGTTGAAAATTTATTTTTTTGGGTGGAATAATCAACTTTTTTCTAGAAAATTCGTCTCTTTTGGTTGCAATTTCAATAGTTTGATCGAAAATTTAACTATTTTGTTGCAAATTCAACTGTTTGATTCAAAATTAACTGTTTTATGGGAGATCCATATTTTTAGGTGGAAAAATTAACTGTTTTGTAGAAAAGTTGTCTTTTTTGCTTGAAAATTCAACAATTTTATAGAAACTTCAACAATTTTGTTAAAAGTAAAGTTTTTTTTTAAATTCATATTTTGGGGTCAAAGATTCAACTTTTTTGTAGACAATTCGTCTTTTTTGCTTGAAATGTCAATAGTTTGATAGAAAATTCAACTATTTTGTTTCAAAATTAAACCTTTGATTCAAAATTAACTTTTTTGTTGAAGAATCGTATTTTGGGGTTGAAAAATTAACTGTTGTGTAGAAAATTCGTCTTTTTGGCTTGAAAATTCAACAATTTGGTTGAATTTGTTTTCTATCTTGAATACAAATCTTTCTTTGTTGAAAATTCAACTCTTTTGTTGAAAATTAACTTTTTTGTGCAACAGTTGTCTTTTCCGCTTGAAAATTCAACAATTTTATAGAAACTTCAACTATTTTTTTTTAAATAAACTTTTTTTTTTAATTTATATTTTTGTGTTGAAAAATTAACTATTTTGTAGAAAATTTGTCTTTTTGGCTTGAGAATTCTATAATTTTATAGAAACTTCCACTGTTTTGTTGAAAATTAACTTTTTTGTTGAAAGTTTATTTTTTGGGGTTGAAAAATCAACTGTTGTTTTGTAGAAAATGCGTATGTTTTCCTTGAAATTTGAGTAGTTTGGTGGAAAATTCAACTATGTATTTTGTTGCAAATTCAACTGTTTGATTCAAAATTAACTTTTTTATTGGAGATCCATATATTTAGGTGAAAAAATTAACTGTTTTGTAGAAAAGTTGTCTTTTGGGTTGACAAATCAATTGTTTTGTAGAAAATGCGTCTTTTTCCTTGAAATTCGAATAGTTTGGTAGAAAATGTAACTATTTTGATGCAAATTTACCTGTTTGGTTCAAAATTAACTTTTTTGTTAAAAATTTATTTTTTTTTTGTGTTGAAAAATCGTTTTATAGAAAATTCGTCCTCTTGGTTACGAATTTCAGTAGGTTGGTAGAAAATTCAAATAGGTTGATGCAAATTCAACTGTTTGGGTTAAAATTAACTTTCTTGTTGAAGATTCATATTTTTGGTTTGAAAATTCAACTGTTTTGCAGAAAATTGGTCTTTTTGGTTTGAAAATTCAATAATTCAGTTGGATTTGTTTTCTTTCTTGAATAAAAAATCTCTCTTCGTTGAAAATTCAACTATTCACTTAATAAATTAACTTTTTTGTTTAAAATTAGTTAAAAGGTCCAATGTTTTCAAAAAAAAATCGAGATATTTTCTACAAAACTTTTATTCCAAGAATGTCAGACGAGCATGACATTACAATAAAAGTTTGCGATGATGTATATTTATTAAGCTCTTGATTCAATAAAACAAACGTGACATGGAGATTAACAAATTTCCGTTGCCGTCCAGATGTCTGGTAATTCAAGAACGGTCACGAATCCCGAGTAATAAAATTATATAAAATATAGTTCCTCGTGTAATTCAATGATAGGATCGATGGAATTAAAATCGGTTCCCTAAAGCGTTTCTGTCTTGGAAAATTCTGATACTAGTCGAGAAGGCAACTAAAATATAATTTGCGAAATGAGAAAAGTTGTGAGATGGAATTTTTATTATAAGGGGAAAATTATTATAATGGATCAAATTGAAATCTTAAAAAGTGGTTAAAATGTAATTTTCTAAGTGGTGGGTATTATACATTATTTTTAATTGAAAAAATAACCAGAGAATTATTGTAAAATTATTATTTTTAGTAGTAACTGTATTTGTAATCAAGTAAATTATTGAATTGATTTAACGCTCTTTATTTCTTGATTATTGGCATCGGTAATTAAAATTTACGAGAAGGAAAGAAGAGCCGATCTGCAGAATAGTAATCTGATCAACATGTATTATAAAATAGAAGTTTACTTTTTTAATAAATAAAAGAAAAACAGTTTCTTCAAATTATTTTAAATAAAATTTTCTAAGTGCAGTGAAATTTTTTTATTCATTGTCAGTATCAAGACTCGTTTCATGCGAATCGTTCTTTAATTTCGTGTGCCCTCCCTCACGGACATTTGATACATAAGGCATGAGCAGATAATCTCTATGCGTGTATTGCATATTTCATACGTTTCAGCTGTTGTAAGATCTTTGTGATCGCTCGATTCGATTTATTATGACGTACTTGGCCGTTTGAAACAAAATGGATGAATTTTCAACCAAATAGATGAATTTTCAATCAAAAAGATCAATTTTCTGCCAAAAAAGATGAATTTTCAAAAAATATATATGAATTTTGAACCAAAAATGGAATAGTTAAATTTTCAGTCAAAGAAATTTATGTTTAAAAAATGAATCTTCAACCAAAGAGATGAATTTTCAATAAAAATTCGGAATCTTCAACCATAAAAATAAAATTTTGATAAAGTAGTTCCACTTTTAACCAAGTAGTGAAATATTTAACCAAAAAGGATGAATTCTCTTCAAAAAATGTGATAGTAGATGCTTCAGCCAAAACAGGTTTTATTTAAAAATAAAAAACAGTTAAATTCAACTAAAAAAGATGAATTCTCTACAACAAATGTAATTTTGATATTTCAAACAAGGAAATATTTTAATTTTAAATTAAAAACAGTTGAATTTAACTGAAAAAGGCGCATTTTCAACAAAATAGTTGATTTAACAACAACAGAGTTGAATGTTTAACGGAGAAAAATTTTACAGACAAGAATGAACAAAAATTTGAACTAAACTGTTGAATTTTAAACAAAAAATCGTATACTAACATTTTCAATTAACGAAAATAATTTTCAAACAAAATTGCAACTAAAGAGATGAATTTCCAAGTGAAATTTTAGTAAGCCCAAAAAATGAATATTTAACAAAATATACCAACTTCCAACCAAGTAATTCAACTTTCAACCAAATAGATGATTTTTTTATTAAAAATATGAATTTTTAACCAACCAATACTTTAATTTTCAACTAAAAAAAAACATGCTCAACGAAAAACCGATTAAGTTTCTACTATACCGTTGAATTTTTAAGAAAAAAAGATTAATTTTCTACCAAAAATGGAATATTTAAATTTTCAGTTAAAAAAGTTAATTTTCAACTAAAAAAGGATTTTTAACCAAAGAGACGAATTTTTAACAAAAATTTAAAATCCTCAACCAAAAAAATGAATTTTTAGCAAAGTGTTAAATCTACAAAAAAAAGACGAAGTTTCAATAATATGGTTATATCTTTAAAGACAAAAAGATGAATTTTTTACAAAACAGTTAAATTTTCAACCCCAAAAAATAAATCCTTAACAAAAAATGCAATAGTGAATAATTAAAAAAAAAACACATTAATTTTCAACCAAACAGTTGCAGTTTAAAAAATAAAATAAAATTCTACCAAAAAAGATGAATTTTCAACCTAAAAAGACAAATTTAATTAACAAAAAAAAAATGAATCCCAAATAAAAATGTAATAGTTGATAATTCGACTAAAACATATTCATTTTCAACAACAAATTTTTAACCAAAAAAGATGAAATTTCGGCCAAAAGAGATGAATTGTCAACCCAAAAAAAAAATGTTCAACAAAGAAAAGTTGTCTGGTCAAGAAAGAAAAACAAATTCCAACCTGATGGTTTAATTTTAAAGGCAAAAAAACGAATCTTTTACAAAACAGTTGAATTTTCAACCAGATAGTTGAATTTTTAATAAAAAAATACTCATTTTCAACAAAAGAAATGATGTTTCAACCAAAAAAGATTTTTAAGTCAACAAAAAAGAAATCAACTAAATTGTTAAATTTTTAAGCCAAAAAAGAAGAAATATTTACAAACGAGTAGAATTTGTAACCCAATAATATGAATTTTAAACCCAAAAAAATGAATCCTTAACAAATAATGTTATAGTTGATAATTCAACCAAAACACATTAATTTTCAACCAAGCAGTTGTATTTTTAACCAAAAAAGATTAAATTTCTAACCAAAACAGTTAAGTTTTCATACCAAAAAGACAAATTAGCAACAGTAGTAAAATTTGCAACAAAGAAAAGTTTTTTGGTTAGAAGAAAAAAAAGTCCAACTAAATGGTTTAATTTCAAAGCCAAAAAGACGAATCTTTTACAAAACATTTGAATTTTCAACCAAAAAGTCGAATTTTCTACCAAAACAGTCAAATTTTCTAGCAAATTAGTTGAATTTTCAACCCAAGAAAACGAATCTTCTACAAAACAGTTGAATTTTTAACCCAGAATTATAAATTATCAACAAAAAAGTTGATTTTCAACCAAATAGTTGAATTTTCAATCTAAAAGAGGAATTTTCTACCAAACAGTTGAATTATTAACCCGGAAATATGAATTTACAAAAAAGTTAATTTACGACTCACTAGTTGAATTTTCAAATAAAATTATGAATCTTGAGAACATGAATTTTTTACAAATTAGTTCAACTTTAAACGAAATGCTTGATTTTTCAACAAAAAAATGAATACTCAACGAAACATGTCACAATTAATATTTCAACAATATAAGATTTTAGTTTTAAATCAAAAATATTTGAATTCAACCATAAAGACGAGTCTTAAACAAAATACATGAATTTTTAACCAGAAAATATAAATTTTCAATTTAAACTACCAATTTTATACCAAAAATGGGACAGTTGAATTTTTTTAAAGAAAATTAATTCCGAGATTAATTCTCAACCACAATAAACGAATCTTTAGCAAAATAGTTCAATTCTCAGCCAAAGAGATCAATCTTCAAGCAAAAAAATGAATTTTTAACAAAGTAGTTCAACCAATTAGTTAAAAACAAAGTTTTTAATCTTTATATTATATCAATGTTTTCTAATGAAGAAATATGTCTAAAGAATTTAATTTCAAGTATTTTCCTACTACTATCAAATAGTTTTATCTGATTATTTATTGTCCGATTGACGATTATATAAAATTACATTTGATAAGTAGATAACGTTGATAACATTGATTAGTAAATAACCAACATTTTTATCGAAAATGGGTATACTACATAAAAAAGTTTAAAAAAATGAAAGACGCATTTAGGTAAAAGGATGTATTCAAAATATCGTTCTTTTATACAATAATTAAAACATACGAAATTTAAAAACAATTTTAGTTTTAATTTAGTTACAATTTCAAGGAAGTAATTTTTTTTTCAACTTTTTAGCATTGATATTTCTTAAAATTATTATGTGGAGTTTCACAAATTTAACAAAAATTGTGTCATAAAAATTTTCAAATTACGTGAAACCCAGATTTAGTTCCCCTGGATTTTGCCCTTCCGAGAATTGACAAAATAGTTCCGAGTCTCTGGCGCTAAATCCAGGTTCGACTGTATTAAAATGAACTTAAAATGTATGTTATTCTTTGATCCGTAAATTATAAAAATTCCTATTTATTTATCGCAGGCTTCACGGTCTTTCCCCTTTTTCTCATTTTTACTCTAAAATGCAAACTGAATTAACAGAACCTAATAAAAAAATTCAACGACTTTTGGTCGAAACTTCATTCTTCTCGATTGAAAAATCTACTACTACATTTTTCGTTCAGAATTCATCAGTTTTATTAAACAAATTTATTATTTGGTTCAAAATTAATTATTTGATTGAAAATTCAACAATTTGTTAAAAAGTCATATTTCTTGGCTGAAAATTCAACTGGTTTGTTGAAAAATCATATTTTTTGGTCAAAAATGCAACTGTCTGGTTGAAAATTAATCTGTTTCGTTTGAAAATGTACTTTTGTGTTGAAAATTCACATTATTGGGTTAAAAATTCAACTCTTTTGTAGAAAACTCGTATTTTTGGTTCGAAAATTAAACAATTTGATAGAAAATTTAACAATTTGGTTGAAAATTAATTAATTTTGTGAAACATTCGTTTTTTTTTTGCTAGAAAAGTAATTTTTTTAGTTAAAAATGCAACTGTTTGGTTGAAAATTAGTCTGTTTTCCTTTTTTTTTGTTGAAAATTTGTCTTTGTTGGTTAAATCCAACTGTTTTTTTATTTTTAATTAAATTTTATTATTGAAATATCAACTATTACATTTTTTGTTGAAAATTCATCTTTTTAGATTAAAAATTCAACTCATTGGTTGACATTTGAACTACTTTCTTAAAAGTTCAATTCGTTTT
>JAABKJ010013805.1:0-10233 GCA_011634705.1 Andricus grossulariae
GCGCCATAAAGCCTCGATGAACAGGGATAATGCTGGCATCGTAGCAGTCTAGCAAGTCATCCTTGAGTTGATTCGTCTACTCAATGTTGGCGTTTCGCCGGTTCGTCGTCATGCTTCCATTTAAATTATTTTCAGCACCCCGAACTCTATGATGATCGGTGCATTGTTTGCCGACCCACTGTCGGGTGCTCTGCGCGTTCGATCGTATTGAACCGCATCTACAACTTATTTGGTGTTTCGGTGTTGTCATTGTTGTTTCCACGAGCAGCTAGGGAAAGGGTTTGTCCATCCTTGTAGAGCCCCGCGTGCAAGGATAAGGCTCCATACTCTGAGAAGTCGCCCGGTATTCAGAGTCATCGTTTAAGACACCTTACCCCGGTTCCATTCAGCTTTCGGCACGGTTGTTACGCCTCCGCTTAGGGTTTATTCCTTCGACACCATCCCTGGGCAATTATTTGCGACTGCTTATTTTTTATTATCACCATATTCAAGCAGGAACCTCTGGTATAGGGACCCTCTATCTGCAACCCGAAGACGCGTTCGATTGATTTGTCATAGGCTCTTCTGTTCTATTCCAAAGGATACGAAACCGAAACGCAATATATGATAATATATGATAATAAATCTATCCTCACTTCTTGTCACGCCAACCAAAGAGGAGGACTACAAAAATACTTGGGATAAAATCCAATTATTTTGAAGTAACTTCCAAAAACGAATTAAATTCTCTTTAAAGCAGTTAAAGGCGATTATATTGCCTAAGACTGTTTAGAAAAGATGTTTCATTCTTATAAGCGATCTTCGCTCGTCTGAGTAGAGTTAAAGAATTTTATTTTGAGTGCTCACGAGCAGTTACATTGAATATTGTGGCGGAGTCCCACTTTTAAACTTTTTTCTTTTTCTCTGATTTATTTGACGGAAGGCTTTTTTTCTATTTAGATATTGAAATTTATTCGAGGTTATTGTATTTGCTTTATTTATCCCGGTCTAGGTTGTACCGAAACTCACGGTCATCATAATCAAATACAATAACTAAACGATCTATTAATCGTATTTCAATCGATTTACAAACAGACTAGGCGTCGTACTGCTCTACCTGGTTGTGAAAATCATTGAATACGAATAGTAGACAAGAAGGAAATATCTCATTCTAAAAGGGACTCGAAAGTCCCAGAATTTGAGTTGGATTCTCTCCAAAAATAAATATGTGAGAAGTCTCGATCATTCCTCAGCTTAGCTTATAAACCAGTAGGTTTAGAGAATTTGAATTCTTAGTAAGTACTGAAACTGCCCAATGTGCAGATTTTTTAGCTTATATTGAGCGAGATTAAATACCAAGTTTTCCTTAGAGAGACTTATCAGATTTTATTGTATCTATTGACATAAATAAAATTCCTCCTTTACGAGGCAAGATTATTTTTATAAATACTCTACACGTTACATACAATGAGAATAGCTAGAAATTAGAGACCTGATTGTGAAAATTGCTTAGTGCAGGCATAAGTAAATAAAAGAACCTTCATTGTAATCGGAATTTCATTCTTTCTGCATGAGAAACCCCTTTTATTTCACAAATATATGTTATAGTTAATAGCATGCTAGTTTAAAAAAAGAATAAAGTTCTCATCTTGAAAAACTGTGGCGCTATGGCTGAAAATAAATGAAAGCTTCTCGCAGCCTTTTTCGAAGGTGATAAAAACTTCCAGCGCGTGTACTTGCCACCACCTACTAGCAGAAAACAGGTTCCACGAGACATGACCGAATTAGACCGAATTTTAGAAAGAATGGAGATTGAGGGTGATACGCGCAGCATGGAAAGGCTAGACAGCTGGATTGAAGAACGCAGAAGGTAATGAATTTTTAAGTGAAAATGTTAAGTGAAAACCAGTTCCTTTTTTGTGAAAAAGTGACATTACGAAAATCTCAACAAAATGAGTCAAACAAATCTTCGGTCGTCTAGGTCCGCGAAAAAACTCAATGTCGATGACGGTAGTGAACAGGACGATTTGGATTCAACCATACGAAACGATTCTTCCGACAATATGTAGGATGCTCGTAGCACCCCACCCGATGCAGTATATTGTAGCTCGGAACAAATATGGATCCTCATTAACAAACGATTGGAGGAACCAGAAAAGCGAACACAGCGAATAATCGCTAAAGACAAGCCAAACCGAGAACAACAGGAGGCCGAAAAGGTGAGAGATCTACCAAAGAGATTGGCGGCACTAGAAAACTGAATGAGCCGCTCATTAGAGGCCACGACCACCATGACACAGAGCCTCGAAGAGAGAGAGACAGGCATGCAGACGTAAATCGGCAGATTGGAAACTGCACAAAGAAGAGTAGCTGAACGAATCACGGAAAATCAAGACCAGAAGCCTTATGATTAGGTAGCAGCAGTCAAACCCAATATCAAATACAGACTGCCCGAATACATTGGCCAAGGAAGCCCTATGAAATACCTACGCCTATTGAGACAGTACTGGGAGGCGGTACGTCCGAGGGAGTGAGACGCCAAATATTTGATAGAGAAGTCACTGTCAGGATCGCCCGGTGATTGTTGGTCAGTGGTGAAAAATAATATAAATAATTTCAACAGCTTTGTGGCGAAATTCCAAGAACGATATTGGAATGAGCACACACAGCATGAGATAAGAAAGAAGTTGGAGCTCAGTAACTTCCCAATAAGAAAAGATAAGTCACGAGCAGAACACGCGACGCGAATGTTTGCTCACGTGAGCAAATTAACACCTGCCATGGAACAATTGAATCCTCAGAGATAAGAGAGGGGAAACCCAATGAAAAATCAAAGGAGGAGGAGTATATGGAAAATGATCTCCCACTGGACATCACATGGGAGGATATAAAAAGAAAAATGGAGAAGAGTCAAGGGCTTAGTGAGAAAAAGAGAGAGAAACTCGATGAAATCTCATGGTCACACCGACGCGTGTTTCGCCGAAAACTCGGACTCCTGCAAAATTACCAACACGTATTACAAATATGTGAAGAAAAACATTTTTTTTGTCGCAGCTACCGAATCCCTATGACTCACAATGACAAAGTAGAGGAAGAAGTTCAACGTATACTCAAATTGGGCATAATTCAACATTTGATCAGTTCATGTATCAACTCAGTGGTAGCAGTAATAAAGAAAGACGATACCATAAGACTCTACTTGGACGCTCATCAACTAAACGAGATATTAATTGAGGATTGAAAATGCCCAGAACCAGCGGAAGTACTCTTCCAAAAGTGCAAAGGAATGAACGTTATGTCAAATCTCGACAAGAATAGTAGTTTTTGGCCGGTGCCATTATATCCCAATTCCAGGAAATATACAGTTCTCCAATACCGTGGACGCAGCTACGAGTTTCGAATCGTGCCGTTCGGTTGAAAGACAAGCACGGCGGTGCTCGTTCGAGGGTTGGATCATGCGCTACAGGGACTCGGAGATCAGATAATTTAATTTGTGGACAACACATTAATAACGTAATACACCAATGAATTTAATCTGAAATACATTAATGAAATTCTGGAGCGGCTTGAGAAAAATAATTTGAGGTAAATCTCGCCAAGTCACATTTCTTTAAAAAAGAAACCAAGTTCTTAGGCTTCATACTTACCACAGAAGGTGTGAAACCGGATCCAAAGAAGATACAAAATATCCAGGACTTTCCAGCACCTCGAAATGTCCAACAACTGAGAGGTTTCCTCGGACTCATTTACTTTTATTCGAAGTGCAGCAAGGAGCATGCCGAGGAGACAATACCCCTTCTTAGATTGATGAAAAAGGGAGTCTCATAGAATTGGGACAAAGCGGCGCAGGAAAGCTTCGAAAAAATAACGAAACTCTTCGGTACATCGAGCATGCTTTACTTTCCAGATCCAAGTGAAGGGTACTACCTCGAAACGGATGCAAGTAATTATACACTCGGTGCAGTCCTATACCAGCTAAACGACAAAAAAGAGAAGGAAATCAATACTCTTGCAAGCCATGCGTTAAAAGGACCAGAGTTGACATTTTTCACGACAGGAAAAGAGCTACTGGCCATCGTGTGGGTTCTGCAGAAATTTCGCACGTACTTACATGGCGCGGAAATTATAAGCAGGACCGATCACATGGCCCTCACGTTTCTAAAAACGTGTAAATTTGTAAATGCAGAATACACGACAGTGAGATCTATAAAAAAATCGTGGTAAGACTCGTGTCACTATCAACACGCTTAGCTACCAGTGGAGCCAGCAAGTGAAGCAGCTGATAAGGAGTATCGCGAAAAAACAACAAGAGGATAAAAAAAATATTACAACTCATGCATGACACCCATAAAAAAGTTGACAATCCAACACGCTTCAAAATCTTCAATGAAGCATTGTATCACTTAGATGGATCGACGTATCGAATATGTGTTGCACAAAAGCTAATGGAAACGATCATGTGGGAATGCCACAATTCTGACGGACACCCAGGCGCTGAAAAAACGTAGAAAATGTTGCGTGAATCCTTCTACGTTCCACGCGTGGCTAAAGTCACGCGCAACACACTCGCAACCTGCGACTCATGCCAGCGCAACAAATTACCAACACAGGCGTTACAGGCACTACAGAAACCCATATTATCAAAAGAACCTCTGGAGATTTTATCCATTGATTTTTCAGCCCTTTAACTAAAACAAAATATGGATACGAGCATCTACTGGTTATGATAGACACCTTCACTAAATACAAGAAATTATACCCAATGCGGAAAGCAACCAGCGAAACGGCCATACAAATATTGGATGGCGTCATGTAAAGTATAGGAAAACCACGATACGTCAGCCGCAAATGAACATGGTAGAGAGGGTAAATCGAGATTTGGCGCGGCTGTTCAGGACCCTCCTACCACCGGACCAAAATGGTGGATGGTATTTTCAATTGGAAAATATCGAAACTATAATCAACGAATCGCACCACGACACGACCGTGATAACCCTGCATGAGGCATTGTGGTGACGCAGGCCCAAAAGGTGGTGGGTCGACCTACTGCCGTGCACACCGCCACACCCCCTCGTGAATTGTGGAGAGCAATTAGTAGTGCTCAGGAACAGGATGAAAAAGAAGAGAGAGAAGCTACTGGACCGAATCAGTAAGAAGAAAAAGGGCGTTATCTTTGAGATTGGAGAATGGGTGCTGACGAAAGCCTGCAACGTGTCAAATACCGCGACAGGCACCATGGCAAATTTCTTTCTCTTTATGAAGGACCATACAGAATAAAGAAACGAGTAGCAACGTCCGTTTATATTCTGGGCAGTACGGAGAATGAGAAAGAGAGGGGGCAGTACCATGCCAGCGATCTTCGCAAGTACCTGAAAAGGAAAAGCCAGGGTTGGGAGGGAGGAAATAAAGCTTCGAAACGCGACGGATCCTAAGAGCGCCGGAAAATTTCGGATAGGGCAGTACTGACCCCAAAAAAGTTTTAAAGGCCAGGGTTCGTTTCATCACTACCTTTAAAAGAAAAGCCACTTTACCACCGAATACTTCCGTCTCGGAAGTGAGTGCGCCTCGTTTCGCGCGGCCGTTTATCCCATATCAAGAAACAGAAGAGATTCTCTGGGAAAAAGAGACACCATCAGCCGATCCACTGGAACCGACGCAAATGATTACGCGTGAACAAGCCAGCTCAGCGCCTCGACCATCCTCTTCTATAATAGAAACTTCCAGTGTATCAAACGAGGTGGAATTTCTATATCAAAAGGAGACACTGCCGGCCAACTCACAGGGATCAAGGCCAACGATCAAGTGTGAAGAGGCCCAATCAACACCACCTCACCCCCACATCCGAGATAAGAACGCCTGCACAACAAAAGGAGACAAAGGTCGCATACGCCCCTTGGAAAAGTCACGGAGAATGCAAGGATCGAGGAGAAAATTCGTGAAAAACTAATCATTCATTGCCTAGGACACATAAGGCTCCAGGAGCCAGAAATCCCGAAGAGGGAAGAGAGAAAAGAAAAGAAGCTTGGCAAATCGGAAAAGCCTGGATTCACAATAACGAACAAAAAGCATCCCGGAAACAATAGGAAGGAATCTGCTGAGTAAGGAAAAACAGACACGACGCACTGGTAGAAGAAATCTTCCTAGAAAGCTATTTACGACCAGAAAGGCGAGCCTGCTTAGAAGAGAAGGAAGACATCCCCGAAAACAAGAAAGTTGGAGGAAAAGGGAAGCTAAAATTCGAGGACGTCCGGCCTGGTATCCGCAAAGCATACCTTAAGGGCAAGACGGAAAAGGCAGGACAACAGAGGCAGGAAGACAGAAGGAGAGAGGAAATAAACATAGGAACCGGAGAAATAGCCCCGTGAGACCAAAGCCTTGTGGAATAAGTATGAAGCCTGTAATCCAGAACAGGAATGGCCCTTGATAGAAAGCTGGAATTTTATAGAAAGGAAGCCACTGAGAAATCCACACTTAAATAATAAGGAAGAATACAGAGAATTAAGGCAAAATCTGGATGGAACGGTCAGAAGAAAGAAGAAAATTCAATCCGACGTAGCGCCTAAAACTCTAGAAATTGAAACCATCACGCTAGAATAGGCAAGATCCTACCATATATTACGTCACTGTAATATATTTTTCCTTTAGTACAACGTTTTTATTTTATGTAATCTTCTTACGCTAAAAGATAGAATCTGTTGATATCTTATTGCATGTATTTTTCTTTTTACCATCTTTTTTTTTCAAGCGTTCGGCTTCAATTTTGGGGGGCAGTTGTAACCTGAGAGTTACAGGGATAGCCTGAATATAGACAAAAAAAGCTTTCTCCTGGTTGATCCTTCGTTAAAGTTGCATCACCCAGGAGAAAGAGTAAAGTGCAGAATCCAGCAACTCCCACCCAAGTCCTATTACGTAAGCGTATGAAGGTGAAAGGGAACATAGAAATAAAAAGAGAAACTTGGCCGAAAAACGGCATTCTGAATCTTGCGTCTGAAAAGCGCAGATCGCAGGGTGGACGTCCTGTGAGAAGACTTGAGGATCTATCCCCACTTCTTGTCACGCCAACTTCACCAAAGAGGAGGACTACAAAATACTTGGGATAAAATCCAATTATTTTGAAGCCACTTCCAAAAACGAATTAAATACTCTTTAAAGCAGTTAAAGGCGATTATATTGCCTAAGACTGTATAGAAAAGATGTTTTATTCTTATAAGTGATCTTCGCTTGTCCGAGTCGAGTTAAAGAATTTTATTTTGAGTGCTCACGAGCAATTACATTGAATATTGTGGCAGAGTCCCAACTTTAGAGTTTTGTCTTCTCTGATTTATTTGGCGAAAGACTTTTTTCTATTGAGATAATGAAATTCATACGAGGTTATTGTATTTGCTTTATTTATCCCGGTATAGGTTGTACCGAAAGTCACGGTCTGCGTAATCAAATACAATAACTAAACGATGTATTAATCATATTTCAATCCATTTACGAATAGACGAGGAGTCGTACTGCTCTACCTGGTTGCAAAAATCATTACATACGAATAGTAGACAGGAAGGAAATATCTCATCCTAAAAAGGACTCGAAAGTCCCAGAATTTAGGTTGTATTCTTTACAAAAATAAATATTTGAGAAGTCAAGTCGGCTCGCTTACTCTCATTTTCGGTTTCTCTTTTGTCTGCGAACAATAGCGCACTACCTGAGGCTCGAGCATTCCTCAGCCCAGCTTATAAACCTTAAACGTGCTCATCGAGAGCCCTCGCCGTATCGAGGCTTGCTTACCGGAATGACAGGTCCTAAAATTATAATCAGTATTATTTAGTGTGAGAATTAAATTATAACTGGATTATCCCTCTATGTGCCATACTGCCGATTTATAAAATAATTTAGTGTGTTGTGACTTGCGGTTTTGGGTTGACGAGAAAACCCTAAATATTTGAACGGCGTTTGCTATAAAGTAACTCTTTAGAGAAATCTATTTTTAAATGCCTAAAGGTTAAGAGTAGTGAGAGGAACAATTAAAAATTGAAAAAAAAAGAATTATTTTACAAACTGGTATTCTATCATTTGACAATTTCACCATTAGGTTTAGAGAATTTGAATTCTTAGCCAGTACGGAATCTTATTCTCTTCGCATGAAAAACCCCATTTATTTCACAAATACTTTAATTATTGATGAGAATTTAATTAATTAAATTATATAGTTAACTAAGCCAAAAGACGGCGGTTACAATATATACAACACTATAATATGATATCCATATTATAAACTGACATGGATTTTGACCTATCTCATACTGTTTAAGCAATATTCATTGATAATAATAACAATAACGGTCATTTTTGTTTGGTACGTTTGAGTGGAACGTACCCAACCGAAGGACATTTTACATGTTCCGCTGTAACGTTTCAATGGTTTCCGCGAAACGTTCCATGGACGTTCCGTGCTATCAGGGGCGACCATAGTCTGTTCAACAAAAAAGGAATCGCGATTATTCGTAAACCATACAAGATATTTAATTCATCTTTTTTTTTTATCAAAGGTCACTAAAAGAGCTAAGGCTAGAATATTCGTTGGTTTCAGTATCGCTCAAACTGTCGTATAAAGCACACGTAAATCGAAATATCTGCTGCGTACGCGAAAAGGTTTGAAGCTGTCTTTTTGTGCTAACATGCGCTGGGTCCTTATACCCCATTCGTTCTATTGCATCGGTCTAAACAGTTTTGTAGGATAGAATATAGGTGCTTGAATAAATGACTGATTGCTAAATTTCGTACAATTCATCATACCTGTCTTTGAGAGGGATCAAGTGAAATTTTTTAAAATAATTTTGTCGTTAATCTATATTATTTTTATATATTATTAAACTCTAATACGCTTCTATTTAACAGAAAACAATTCGAACGAAAATTTGATTATGTGTGTGCTATAATAGAATCACAATATATAAAATGAATAAAAAGAATATACTGGGCAAGCGTACCCGCCTAAAAATTTATTGTCTCAAATTTTTTTGAAACTCCACGAATGAGTTTGTTAAAAGTGTGAGTATACCTTTGCGATTATTGTCTAAATTTCGCGGCATGTGTGTTTGTGTCAAATCGCTTACTTACGCTCAAGTGTGAGTGAAAACTAAGTATTACCGAATCCGTGTCATTAGTAAGCATTCCAATGAGTATCACGACGGATCGGTAGTGATTCCGGGAAACTGTAATTTCAGCTAAGACGGTTAATCGCCTAATGATTATAAACATGTGCAATTAGAGAGGAAATTGAGCGGATATAAATGTTCTCTTTCATCAGCGTAAAATTGATCATTCTTTTATTCATTAAAGAACTTTGAGGAGTTTCCAGCCAACTGAAGGTCTACGATTTTATGAAAACCCTTATCATCGCAGAGTTGATTTAAATGAAAAGAACAAGAATCTTTGATAAAATCTGTTCATTTTTTAACATTCAGGGACTCGTCCGAGATCTGAGATGCATTGGGAACTAAAAATTGTTCAAAAACTGTTGCAGAAAGTTTGAGAAAATCATGAATATTGCTGAAACCAATATGGCTTCCTACCGTTACAGTTTAAAATGTTGGAATAACGCGGTGCTCGGTTAATTTTCCAGCTGAAATTGGAATACTTACCATTCTCACATTGCCACTATCAGAAGTTAAGTGAAAACAGTGCTGGACACAATACATCTTCCAAAAGAAAGGTTCGACTCGAGAAAAAGACTGTGGAAAATGCAATTATCATTTGCATCATTGTTTGTATCAAGCCTGTTAAGGTGTGAGCTCTCTCTCTCACTTCCTTGAGAAATTATTTATGAGTCAGTTACTCAGTGTGCCTTGCACTTACTATCTATCTCAAGGAATCAACCTCTTCTCTCTCATCAACTTTATCGATCGGCTGACTGTCTAAGAGGGCTGTTTGATAAGTCAGTGACTTATCGACCGGAAGATTTTTTTTCGGCAAATGAGCGTTTTACTTCTCAACATAATCTCCTTTTAGCAAAATACATTTAGTTCAGCGTTTTTCCAATTTTTTCATTCCTTCCAAACAATAGGTTTTCTCAAGGCGCTCAAAATAGGTGTTTGTTTCGGTGATGACCTCTTCATTCGACCCAAATCTCTTACCACCCGGCCATTTCTTCAGGTTTAGAAACAGGAAATAGTCGCAGGGGGCTAAATCAGGAGAATATGCTGGATGAGGTAGCAGTTCGTAGCCCAATTCATGGATTTTTGCCATCGTGACTACACACGTGTGCAC
>JAABKJ010013806.1:0-10233 GCA_011634705.1 Andricus grossulariae
ATGATTTGACCTTTAATTTTAAAAGGTCTGGGCGCAAATGTGGGGGAAATGCAAAGACCGAGCGCGTAGGGCGAGGTAAACACATCATCGAGCGCCAAGCGCGAGATAAATATATTATCGAGTGCGAAGCGCGAGAACCAACAGTCGCTCGCCCTAAGCGCGCTCAAACTTGCGAGCGAAGCGAGCCGTGCGCGAAGCGCGATGAGGATGTGCCCGCGCAGCGAGCAGTTTTTTTTTCTTTTATTTGATACTCCTACTTACAGATTTCTTGTGTGACCATCTCCAAAATTAAAATTCATGTCTTTATACTTGAAAGATTCAGTATTATTCATTTCAGGCCCAAAATGGAGTTTTTTTTCGAATGGCAACGCCATTTTCTGGACACTGGGTTATACACTACTCAGGGGTAGTGGACCCAGGGGTAGTGGTAGTGAAGGGTAGGGGACCAGGGTTAACCAAATAGTTTAATTTTCAACTACCAGGGTTAACCAAACAGTTTAATTTTCAACCGAAAATATGAATTTTTCGTAGAAAAGTTCAATTTCAACTATATAGATAAATTTTCTACGACATTGTTGAATTCTCAAGACAAAAAGACAAATTTTCTACTACACTTTTCAATTTTCAAACCGGAAATATGAATTTCCAACTAAAATGATGAAACTCCAAATAACAAAAATGAATTTTCTTAAAAGTAGTTCAGCTTTAAAGCAAGTGATTGAATTTTCAACCAAATACGACGAATTTTCCACAAAATAGTTGAATCTTTAACTAAAATATCCTAATTTTCAATCAAACAGTTGCATTTTGTACCTAGGAGGATGAATTTTCGACTGAAAAGATTAAGTTTCCAACACAAAAAGACAAATTATCTACAAAGTGCTTTAATTTGAGCCATATAGTTTAATGTTTAACTAGGAAATATCAATTTTCAACCAAAAATATTAATTTTGAATCAACAAAATAGGCAAATTTTCAACTAAAGAGATGAATTGTAAACTGAAATGACGAAAATTTAAAAAAAATGAATTTTCAACAACAGATTTGAACATTCAATCCAAAAGATGATTCTTTAACCAAGAGGACTAATTTTCTCGTTTTTCTCGCTTAAATGCGAACTGAATTACTAGAACCCAAGAAGAAAGTCCAAATATTTTTGGGTAAAAGTTCGTCTTTTTTAAGTGAAATCCTACTATTATATTTTCGCTACAGAATTCATCTAATTTGCTTGAAAAATTCTACTTTTCGGTTGAAAACGCAATTGTTTAGTTAAAAATTCAACTATTTGGTTGAACATTCTTCTTCTTTGATAGCAAATTAATCTTCTTCGTTTAAAATTTGTCTTTTTGGTTGAAAATTCAACCTCTTGGTTAAATGTTGAACTCCTTTGTTGAAAATTTCTTTTTTGTTAAAAATTGATTTCATTTTTGAAAAGTTAAACTACTTTGTTGATAAACCTTTTCTTTTCCTTTTAAATTAACTTTTTAATATAAAATTTAAGTACTCTACTTTCAGTTGAAACTTCCAGTATTTTGTTTAAAACCCCGTCTTTTTTTGTAGAAAATTGAACTATTTTAGTAAAAATGTCACTATTTTTGATCGAAAATGAAAATTTTTGGTTGAAAATAAACTGTTTTGGTTATAGTGTCAACTATTTTGTTGAAAATCGGTATTTTGTGGTTAAATCCAACTGTTTTTAATTTTAATTCAAATCTTTCTTAGTTGAAGTATCAGCTATGACATTTCACGTTGAGAAATAAGCTTTTTTTTTGTTAAAAGTAGAACCACTTTGCTAAAAATAAATGTTTACATACTCATCTCAATGAGAAGGTATTGGTTTTATGTGAAAAATGGCTCGCTGATTTCATTAAATGTCGACGTTTTGAGATCCCCTGTGTTAGAAAGAATAGTTTTTACGTTGGTGTCTGTCGTTGTTGTCGTTGTCTGTATACACGATAACTTTTGAAGGAATTACCCGATTGGATTGCCCTCAGGCACATTGTTTTAAGACCTGAAAAGTAAGGACGAGTTCGTTTGCCAGCTATTTTGGATAACAATTCAAAAAAGAGTATTTTCAAAATTTTTGAGAACATTTTTTTGAAGATTTAAACATTCTATGTACGGCTATACGTAGTACTTGGAAAGTCGAACAATTTATTCTTACGACTTTTTTCGATAAAAGGAAAATTATCAGAGTTAAAGTATTTGAAAAATTCGAAAGAAAAAAACGAAAATGAAATGTTTTAGCCAAACAACGCACGATATGAAAAAAGTCAAGAAAAGAACAACGTCGCTTCTTGAAAGCCCTGAAAGATTAACATCAAACATTCCACTTTGCGGTCTTACTATGCATGATACGAATAAAGATAAAATAACGAACATTATAAACCGAGAAAATATCTACAAATTTAGTATGTATCGCTTTTTCATAGAATGCGTAGTTTTTGTTTTATTCGTAAAAAACAAAATTAGCAATAGAAAAATTAAATTTTTGTAAAAACGACGCAAGGTACGAAAAAAATTAATAAATAATAAGTTGTAAACCCAAAAAGAGATTTAAAAAATTCTCTATTTATTATTTTTTGATGGAACGCGCAGTGTTTGTTTTAATCGCAATAAATAAAATTGAAAAAACAATTGAATTTGTAGACAAATGACACAAACTATGGAAAAAGTTGATAGAAAAAATATACTCACCCCCTCTAGGTCTGCTAACAATACACTAAGCAACAACGGGCTTAGCGGGCACCCTTGTCTGAGACCCCTCCCTGTCCAAAGCTCCACTCCTTTCTGTTCCCCGATTCTCATCCTTATCTTGGTCTCCGTAAAGACTTCTTTTATCGTATCAATCAGCTCTTCGTCCACTTCCCTTTCTTTCATTGCCTTCCACAAAACTTTCCTATTCACCGAGTCGAAAGCTGCCTTAAAATCTACGAAAAGAGCGACCAATTTTCCTTTTCTTCTGGCCCAGGATCCTGCTAACAAGATAATTCAAAACGAAAATATTATCCACTGTCCCCATCTCCTTCCTAAATTCAGTTTGACTGTGTGGAATACTTTCTTTCTCTTCTACCTGTTCTTCTAATCTCTTCCTGAGCACCTTCGCATATATTTTATACGTTAATAGCATGAGAGTGATTCCTCTGTGATCTTCCACTTTTCTACCCCCTCTTTTCTTTAATAAAGGAACTATTAAACCTGTCCTCCACTCCTTCGGCCATCCTTCTCCTCTCCATACTCTATGACATACTTCCCAAATCTCTTCTCTAACCCTTCTTTCGCCGAATTTCAACGCTTCATTCTCGATCCCATCCTCTCCTGTCGCCTGGTTTCTTTTTAACTTCTCAATTGATTCATTCACTTCCTTTCTGGTCACCTCATTCCGACCTTCCACGCCTTTCTTCTTGATCTTTCTACCATCCCCCTTCACCTTGCTATCCACTCCTCCTAGCAATTTCTTAAAATATACCTTCCATTCGTCCATACTTATCTCTTCATTGACTCCTTTCCACCCACTCCTTTCTCTAATAATCACCTCCCATTCTCTTCCTTCCTTTGTTGCTTTCTCTGACTCCTCCATGTACCTGGCCTTCTCCTCCTGTCGTTTTACGTCCAGTAATTTCTCGTGTTCCCTTTGTATTTTATTATACTCCTTTCTATCTATCTCTCCTCTTCTCCAATTCTTTAACGATAACTTCATACGCTCTTTACTCTCTGAAAATTCCATATACCAGCATCCTATCTTCTCCCTTCTTTCTACCTCACTCGGCCTAATTTCTTCCACTATGTTCTCTACCCGTCTCCTAATCTTACACAACATCTCATCCACGCCTATCCCATCTTCAATCACCATATTCGCTTCTTTCATTCTTTCCGTATGTTCTCTTAGCTTATCCATTCCCCATCTTTGTTTTTTCCCCTGTTTCCCCCTCTTTTTTCCTTCCCTTTCTTCTCCAATTCCCACATTTTAACAGTGCAATTATCGGAAAGTGTTCTGACCTTATTACGTTCCCTACTTCCATTCTTTCAACAGCCTCCTTATCCTTTCCTCGGACAGAATGTAGTCTTTTACTGTTTTCTCTTCTTCTCAAAACGTAATTTCGCCTTCTTCATCCGCTTCAGAGTTCCCATTAAGAATGAACCATCCTGTTTCTCCCAGAATTTCCAACAGAGTCCTACCCTCCTGGTTCGTCTCTTTGTGCTTCGATTTTCTCCTGAAAGTCTCACTCTCTTCATCTCATACCCCCCCCCCTGTTACCCTGTCCACGCGTTTATATTACCTCCTATCAACACAAATGCGTCATTTTTTTCGCCACCCATTTTCTAATCAGACTCCAACCTTCTTCTTCTCCCCTTCTCCTGTAAACGCAAACTGTCCTCACCTTTCTTCTTCCTATCTTCACCATTCTCATCATTACTCCATCCGTTTCCTTGAATCCTATTTCTATTCTCTCTTTTCCCATACCTTTTACCATACCCCCTTTCTCTCTTTCCTTTACTTCTTTTTCTTTGCCTTTTGCATCTGTCATGTATATCCCTTGAGTAACTTCTTCTTCACTCTCCTCCAATTCTTCTCATCTACCCAGGTTTCACTCAACATTACTACATCCCATTTCTTCATCTGTTTTCAGAATCCTCGATCTTTATTCATTAGCCCAGATACATTCCAAAACCCTACTCTCACTTTTTTCTTCCTTACTTTCTCCCTTCTTTCCTCTTACAGCCCCCTCCTTGCTTTTGTTGAAACCCCGTCACTCTGCCTTCTCCTCTTTCTTTCCTACCACTCTCTACTGTTTCCACTACCTCCTCCCTTCTATACCTAGTCACCGCTTCTTCTCCTCGTCGCCATTGGCCCTCCCTATTCAATTCGCTCAATTTTTCTTTCTCATCATCCCATATTCACACATTTCCATTTATCCACATCCTGTCATTCCCTATCCATACCGTATTACCTTTCGCTCTTTCACTCCATGCTCTCTGTTTCATCATCCACTTTCTTCTTCTATTGCACGTTATATCATCTCTATCCTTTCTTCCCTTCCCTTTAGAGCATTCTTCTTTCTCAAGATATCAACTTTCTCTTCCTCATTTCTCGCTTTCACTATATACATACGCGATTTACCTTCATTCTTTCTTCCCACTCCATTTACCTCTTCCACGTGCACTCTCGCCCCAATTTCCCCCATCAGCTTTTCCACTTCTTCTCTCTTGTTACACTATCCACTTTTATTCCTATCATAACATTAGTAAATGACGCAACTTTTATAAAAATATGTTAACAATCCAACAGAAAAAAGAAGCGTTAATATTCATTTATAAGTTTCGAAAATCTTAAGCAGAGTTTAAGGTTAGGTATGAAATCACTACTTTTCATGTTTGCCGCATTCTTTCAATAGTACAAGATCGTCAGAACCTTATTAATTTACTGAAACTTCATGATTTCATCAATATTCTCTTGAAGACTAACGATTTTGAATAAATATTTATTGAAATATTAAAGAATTTGTCACTCTCCGTAATTTCACTCAACTCAACCATATTGAGAAATGTCAAAGCTGGCACAATGTAGACAATTTTTCTTTTTGTAGAACCAGTGCAGTGTAGCCACCTACAACAATTTAGTTTTAAGTTGTCAATTATAAGTTGGGCTATATATTTCACAAAACTTTTCAAAAGCATTATATCAGTTTACGTTAAAAAACAAGATTAATCCGCATTTGGACCCTGATCCGCATTTGGTTCCCTTGCTCTAAATTATGAGAATGTAAAAATCATAATTCCACGGCCAAACTATGGTTGCTATCAAAAAACGGTTAGGGACCATTTTGTAGGCTTTTTTAAGGCCAGAAACTTTGCGATTAGATCCTTTATCATATTTTGCGTTGTTTCGTTGCAAATTTGAATTTTTTATTTTCTTATGGCATTTTCCAGGTTTCAAACAAAAACCATTATGCGTATCAAAAGAACTATTAGGGACAATTTTGTAGAACTTCCTGAAAGTAATAATCCAGCGGACACGTTTTGTAAATGTTACACAACGAAAAGGTCACATTTATACATAGAATTGTTACAATCATGTAGCATAACAATTACAGAACATAAAGGGCACACTGGTCTGTAACGCTGTTATGATACGTAACAGTTCTGTAATTCTGTAATGTAACTGGTATATCACAGAGTAATAGAACTACTACGTCACTATACACTGACGCAGCAGTTCTTTTGAAACTTTGTTTGTTATTAAACACTTATTATACTCAAATTATCCAAAATCGTTCCGTAGCATTTATAAAAATTATGTTTTGAAACATACGACGAGTGGGGCTCCTCAATAAATATACTATAAATATAAAATATATTATCAAAAAGAATAATGAATTTTCTAGCTTTTGCTTCATATGGCCGACGACATACCCATTCTCACAATTCATTTTAGCAGAGTGGGAAATCGCTGTGCTGCCTTCCGGAAACCCGTGTTCGATTCCAGCCACATTCTTCTATAACCCTACTGTTCTTAACCAGTTACAGAATATATTCTTTTCTATTCTATAACTGTTACATCATAGTTATATAACAGTTTTCACTGGTAATGTTGTTCTCAAACTATTTATCGTATCTCGTGTGTTTTTGTGGGAAAGTTGAATTATTAATTTTCCCATTTTTATCTTTCATGACTAAAACCATAAATATTGGCGATAGAAGGCTGGCTAAAGAACTTGACCTGTCTTTTTGGATCACAAAAGAGTGTACCAAAGGGAATTTTGATTTTAAAATTTTTATCAAAAGTTATCGTGCCGTCAGACTACAGACAGACTGATATGACAGACAGACATGTTCGTAAAAACCATTTTTTCTGACTCAGGGGGTCTTAAAACGTCTAGAATTGACGAAAACTGGATAGGTCCAAATTCTAATACATCTAATACCTTCCATCATAAATGACGAGAATGTATCAATCTTAACAAATTTAGATACAGTTTCTTTGTTACAAAACTTGGCACTCTTCAGAATGCTAATGTGAAATTGATATAAAGCGTGAGAAAATTTATAAAATATTTATATACACTTGTACACGTTTAAGACTTTTTTGCAAAGTATAAGAAAGGGAAAAGTTTACGCTTAGTCGAACATGGGTTGTGCCATAAGACACGTTGTCACTTGAGGGATTAAAAATTCTAATCTCGTAGCTGACTAAAGAACGTCAGTAACTGCAGGCCAATTGGTAGAGAAGAAGGTGATGAAATTGACTTTTCATTTACCAAAACAAACACATTTTTTGGAACAAACATATTGAAAAGTGCTTATTATTAAAAGTGCTTCCAAAACCCTACTCTCACTTTTTTCTTCCGGTGACCGACGGTCAAAAAGATTCACCATAATAACATAGTAACATGGCACTACTTTTTGTCTCAACGTGTCACATCTCAAAAGTATAGTGATGAATTTTTAGGTAAAAATATTAAAAGTACATGAGTTGCGAATTTTTCAGGAAAAAAACTAATTTTTTCCACTTCTCTTCGAACAGGAATTTTTAAAACTAATTTACAATTAATACATATATATATATATATATAAAACCTATTCTATTTTGAAGAAGATGCGTCCAACTTCATCAGGTAATTTTGATGTACGAAAATAGTCAATACCCAGTGTGCTCTTCATGTTATATTTTGGAAAGATCATGTTCGTAATCCAACAATTTTTGACCAAGGGTTCTGATTTCAAACACAAAAAAAAAAAAAAATTCATTTTACAGTAAAACTATGCAAGATGCGAAAAAAGATGAATCAAATATAATTATGCAACCAAAAAAGATCTAATAATTTGTTGCTTCTCATTTTTTGATAGGATGCGTAGTTTTTGTTATAATCCTAAAAAATAACATTACGTTAAAAAAATTAAATTTTCGGAAAAACTGCACAAGATACAAGAAAATATGAATAGATAAAAGTTATTGACCCAAAAAAGCTATACATTTTTTGTTAATCATCTTTTGATATGACCGTAGTATTTATTTTAATTGTAAAAAATAAAATTAAAAATGAACAAATTAAATTTTGGGAAAACGACGCAAGGTACGAAACAAAAATTCATAGACCAAAGTTATTCACCCAAAAAAGATTAACAAATTTGTTATGAATTTTCGTTCTAAAAACACATTAAGAACAAGAAAAATAACTTTTTGGAAAAACGACACAACATATAATAAAATTTTATTTAACAACATTTTTCGCCTAAATTATATTTACAAATTTGTATTGAACCACTTTACACTAGGACGCTCTTTTTGTTTAAATCGTAAAAAATAACATTGAACAGCAACAAATTCAATTTATAGAAAAACGACACAAGATACAATAAAATGTTTAGTAACAAAATTGTTTTTTTTAAAGGATGCACCCTTTTTTAAATTATAAAAACAAGACAATGAAAATACGTTTGTTTCAATGTCAATGCATATTATTAATATTATTATTATATCATTAGGCCATTTCCCTTTCGGGGTAGGCGTGAATTGCTCAGTTGGAGAATAGTAGTGTGTGGATGGGTATATAGGTATAGGGTAGACAGGTATGTAGGTGTAAGCCGTAAGGTATAGATATTTTAGATCTATCTAGAATTCTCATGTTATTTATATAAATGACACGTTCGTTCCGCAACACTACTCCGACCCAGGTTGCTGATCAATCTCGCTAGCGAACACCCCACGTGAACAGTCTCACAAAATTGTTATGTGTGGTTCCCCACTTGGGCCCATAAGTATCCAAGGTCTTTGTTTCAGGCGTCATTCACTCTACTCACATTCTTTTTATAAACTATTTGTCGATAATTTTGAGAGATGAGGCCAAATTGTAGCTTTCCGAATTTCCAAAGTTAAGTAACATATTGCACCAATAAATTAAAGCTACTGCAGTGAATTTGAGTGAAATATAATTAAAAATTTGCAATTAAATTTCACATACCTAAACTTAAACATTTCTTCTTTGCTTTTTAACCTTTTAAGTCGACTAACATATCGTTGGAATCGTTATAATTCGCAGATTTCAGATATTATTGTTATAAATTACCAAGTTCCAAAATTAAAAGATCTGCCCGTTGCGCGGGCATATTCTTATCACGCGAGACCCGCTTTGCTCGCAAGTTTGAGCGCACCTATGGCGCGCACCTGTTTGTTCTCGCGCTTCGCGTTCGATAATATATTTATTTTGCGCTTCGCGCTTCATAATGTGTTTTCCTCGCGCTACGCGTTTGGTCGTCGTATTTCCCCCATGTTTCTTAAAAATTAAAAAATTAAAAATTAAGAATTTAAAGAATTAAAAATTTAATAATTTAAAAATTACAAATAACAAAATTAATTAATTGATAGTTCAAAATTTGTTAAAAAATACAAAAAAAAATTAAGAAAATGAATGAATTAATTAATTGAAGAATTAAACAACCTTTAAAAATTAAAGGTCAAAGCATCGACAACTGTAATTTGGTGATTGTGAATTATCTTTTGTCACGTATCTCGTGCTTTGCCCATACCTTGTGCTTCGCCACGTATACAAATACGTATTTTTCTTTTGATAGCGCAGATCAATATAAATTTACTTACTTACTTGGCTTTTCCCCCAAAATCTCGAAAAATATTGATTTTGGCGTGAGTGGGTGTGAACCACGCCCTCTTGACCCACTGACGCCGAAACCCCGTTTCCAACGGCAACAAAAATATAAAATCTATTTAATATCTAAAATCTATTTCAATCTAATTGATTTTTTCATAGTATATTCGATAAATAAAACGAAAACATTAAGTCTTATCGACAAATGGTTAAAGAAAAAAATATAGGTGTTTTGAAAAGCTATAACGATTCCTTTTTGGAACTTTTTCCGTATCTCACATCGTTTGGCTCAAAATGTTAATTTTCTATTTTTTGTATATTATTTCCGACAAACAAAACCGAAATGACAAGTCCTATTAAAAAATAGTTATCAAAAATGGTATAGGACTTTTCGAAATCTATTATTTCTTTTCAGGTCTTTTCCTCATATTTTGCGTATTTTGGCTGAAAATTTTAATTTTGGATTTTTCGATAGCATTTCGATAAATAAAACCAGAATATCAAGTCTTACCAAACAGTGGTTATAGGAAAGTTACATGTCTTTTGAAATGCTATAGTTATATTTTCAAACTGTTTTACTTTTCTGTTGTCATTTGGCTTAAAATTAGAATTTTCGACATTATTCCTT
>JAABKJ010013807.1:0-10233 GCA_011634705.1 Andricus grossulariae
GTACAAAATTAGCACAAAATTAGCACTAAATTATGCAATATTAAAAAATAAGAATTTTGCATTATTTCATGTGTGGTCGTGCCAGCTTAACGTGAAACCAGCACAACCACACTTTTTTAAGAAATAAAATAGCACAAAATTTTTAAATGTGGTACAAAATTAGCACAAAATTAGCACTAAATTATGCAATATAGAAAAACCTAATTTGACAAAGTGGTTGTGCTAACTTAACAGACCTGACTTACCTGCATCTTCTTACGCACGCGACAGGACACCCATCCCACCTTCAGGTGTCCTGCACGTAACAATTTCGATGCTGTTTCTTCAGTTAGTTCCACAAAAGCCTTCAGAGTTCCTCTGAAGGCCTTCTTTGTGAGACTGACCCTGATCTCGCCTGCCGGCTGCTCGCCAAAATGACTTCTGACGGTAGCCTCAACCTCCGTCGCATCTGTGGTGATGTCGAGGTCGAATACCTCAACCTCTGTGCGAGGGACAAGCTCCCTCACACTGCCCCCTTCTACTTCTACAAGAACTTCTCCGCTCCTGGTTTCCCTGGGACCCTAAATTGTTACGCCAAGAGAGTCAGGTCTGAACTTCTTCTTTCTTGGCCTAGTGGTGCTTGCCTCTACGCGGCTCAAGGTGGGCTCCCACGCTCTCTTTCCATATTGGGTTGAGGGGTTTTCCACGGCATCTTTTACTGTCTGAATTCCCCTACTGGCTACACGTTTGCGTCCTGCCTTCTTTCTTACTTCGGTGACCCTGTGGTCTACCCCCTCCTTCATAAATCCGGCGTGGCAGTCGAAATACATCTCGAGCTCCTACATGTTGCGATGGAGACGCGCAAGATGGTCTTTCGCATCACCCACACCGTCGCGGATTTCGAGCCACACGTTCCTCTTTTTCCCGCAGAAGACCTCCATCTTCCTGATGATCTCTTGCAGACACATCAGCTCCTCCTTGGTCTCATGGTACTTGGTGTAAAAGTTCGACTTAGTCCTCTTCGCACCTGACCACTCCTTCAATTTCTCTATGTAACTGGGCTCATCCGTGATATCCAATGGACCTCCTAACTCCTCGCAGACGCTCCTGTCCAAGTACGATTGATTCCCCCCAAAATCCATGGAACCGCACCGGCCACCAGGGCTTGCACTTTCAGGGTATAATAATATTATATTTAATAATATTAAAAATTCTGTTGTTTGAAAACTTTACAATTTGGTTCAAAAGTCATCTTTTTTGTTTGAAAATTCAACCGGAGTGGTTCAAAATGGTCTCTTTGTGTTTCCCTAATAGCGCGGAACGTTCCAGGAACGTTCGTGGAACGTTCGGCGGGCACCTTCGGAATGTTCCATTGGAACGTTCTCGGAACGTGTAAAATGTCCGCCGCTTGGGAACGTTCCAGTGGAAACGTTCCATTAGAACCTGAGGGGAACCTTCCGTTATTGTTATTTTTAACAACAATTATCTCGTAAACCGTAAGAGATAGTGTAATAGAACTATTACCATAAACGGGAACTCGGTACGCCTGCTGGCAAAATCACCTCACGACGCCGATCCTCGGCCGGGCTCAACCATCTCGCCAACGGGCCTCTGACCCTGCTTTTTCATCAACGCCTGAACACGAGCCATCGGCTTTCGCCAAGATGTAAGTAGCAATAAATGTTATTGTCTTTTGGACATTCAAGTTTTTAATTGTGTCTCTACCCTCTTCTCAGTTTTTCACCTACTATTTCTCTTCTCGGCATTACAACATAATATCTGGCACCCAACCTAAAATCTCACATCTTTCCTATCTTAAAATTCAAACCTGTCGAGAAAAGAGACATAAAATCTAAATTCAAAACTTACAAGTTTGACTCTTACTCTAAACTTGACTCTATTCACATTTTGCATGCCATTGATTCCTTATGCCTTGCCACATTTATGCCTAATCTCATAATGTATACACACTGGAAAATTATCTGCATGTTTAATGATATATCTATATGAAATGATATATATGTGCTAATAACCTGATTTATATTTGCAATGATTTGTCTATATTTGCGCATGAATATTTATTTATGTTGCCTATAAATTTATATGTACCCATGAATTCTCATAGTTGAAAAGATTTTTATGTGCCCATGATATGTGTCAAGTATTTGTTACAAGTTTTTCTTGAATACTTATCATGATATTTTACTGTGTGCTTAGAAGCGATATTTTTGGGATCAATAATCCGAATCACGCTCACAAAACGAACGCGGAAATTATTTAGAGAAATATACGTCCTTTCAAATTAATAAAACGAATGTAAAAATTTAAGAAAAATTGATTAGGATCGGGCTAAGAATGGAAGGAAAAACTTGTAAAAGATTGTTAAATTTTGGATTAATAAAATTTAATTTTGAAAAAAACAAACATTGGAAAATTGTGAAAAATCAGAAAAAAGACTAAAACCTGAAAAGGTCAAGGTCACAAAGGGTCCTACGAAGAAAATAAGCATATTTTCGAACTCTAGAATCAATTTTATATCAGATTCAAATTCTTATTAAAATTTTCGAATAAAATGGGAATTTTAAATTAAGATACCACATCGGACAAATATATACAGGGTGTCCCATCAATAATAATTTGAACCTAATTCAATACAAATGAAACTCAGATTGGGTACAGTCAAGAAAATAATGACTAAACCCACTAACACAGAAAGCGATCACGATAACTTGGACTTGGAGGGTACCGCTGCAATTCCAGTCCAAAATATTAATTCGGATAAAGCCACAACGAGACAAATAGTCGAAATTATGGTCCCAACTCCACCCAAAAACACGGGCGCTATCCCCAAAACAATAAATAGATCGATAGGTCGCGGTAGGGGTTTCGCGAGAAAAAAATATGGAAACCCCAATGAATAAAAATAGGTCAGGCAAAGACCGATTTACTCGAAGAACATATACTGAACCAATTCAAATTCAAAATAACCGACACTCACTCCATGACCTTACTCAAAATCCTAACAGAACTTTTCACCCAACAAAACAATACCTGTTTCTGGGATAACGAAAATTTACCCCCAATACGCGCGTCCATAAAAAGGGGTAACATAAGAAAGGAAACAAATGAATCCGTCCAACTAGAAAATAGAAATAGGTCCCAAAACCGTCCCAAACCAACAACGAAACTTTTGACCGCGTTTCCTTTCTGGAAAATAATACACAGTTCATTTTAGAAACAGATGAACTTTTAGAAAGCGTAGAGTTCAATGAATTTATGAACTAACAAAAAGAAAAGTTCTTTAAAGAAAGAGGAAAAAGGGAAAATGCTGTAAGACGTAGAGTAGACCCGCCAGCTAATAGCTCATTTGAATACAGATAGAGAATAATAGAACCAAATATTAGAAAAAATAAAAGCGAATCTCACAACAAGCAATCTATTCAATTTGATTTAAGGAAAAACTTAAATGAACCTACCCAAATTTCCTACAATAATATAGAAAACCGTAGCAGAATAAGAATTAATAATTTGAAATTACGAGATACTGACGACAGTGAACCTTTGGAAGACAAAATAACTCAAATCAAAACAGAAGACGTAGACCCTCGACAACAAATAACAGGTCAAACAGACGTTCTCGAATACACGTTAGTAACTCAGACTCAGGTTACGAATTCTATCACATATAACCAAACAATTCAAGCAACGAATTTTCCTTTCGGCATGATACAAACGCCGTTTCAAATGATGAGCTATCGGCCAATCAAATTTCGCAATAATAAAGAAGATAGTCCCGCGCATTTCTTGAAGGAATTAGAAAGATTCAAAAGGGGTTACAAAATAATCGACCGTGACATTTTAGAAAATTCAGATGCTCTACTAATTGCTGACGCAAAAGACTAATGGGAAATAAATAAAAATTCCTGGGGATATTTATCTGATTTTTTCGAAGATTTTAAAAACGCTTATATAGGCGAAATATTTTTTGAGGAAATTAGGCAAAAAATCAAATTTTCTAACTAAAAAATAAATCAAGACATCCGCTCGTATTTAACGGAAATTAGAAAAATTTGCACTAAATTATATCTTAGAAAAAGTTGCGAATGGGAAATACGTAGAACCTATAAAAATCGTAGAATCGAATACAAGATGTGCAAGAAACGAAATGATTTCGAAACATTTGAGCAATTAGGAGACTTAGGTAAAGAACGGGAAACTAAGCTAGCCAAATAAAAAATCCGAGGGCAAGTTTTACGAATTACCGAACCTAAAATAGAGGACAGAATATAACAAAAACGCAATAACAGTAGTGAGTATAAAAATAATCCAGAAAATAATAAAGATGATGAAAAGGAAAATAATAATGGTCAAAATAATAACAAAAGCAGATATCAAAACCAAAATTACGAGGGTAGAAAACAATACAAAAATGGATTTCCATTTTCCTTATTTGGATCTCCATTCCAACCTGTTCCGAACCAATATCAACAAAATTTCAGACCTAACTCCAGATCTAGATTCCCATCTGGTTTCCAACCAAATATCCAACCTAGATTCCAAAGCAATAGACCAAGATATCCATTAAACCCCCACAATCAATTGTCAGCAATGCTTAATCAAATGACATTAGGCTCAATTTAAGGTCAAAGTAACCCAATGATGGAATTCCCTACAGAAAAAGCGGAAAACAATACAGGAAATAATAACAAACAAAATTCTCAAAAATGGAATTACGGAAATAAAAATAAAAAAGCGGGTAACAATAATAACAAAGACTCACAAGACAGGACTAGTTCTAACTCAGACAAAAAAAAAGAATTCAAATACAAAAACGAATGAGAATACAAATAGTTTAAACTGTTATCATTGTGGTATAGCGGGCCATTTTAAAAGAGAATGCCCATATTATGTATACAACCAGGGAAACTGGAGGGCGGGTATTAGGACCAAAAATATTACAACCTAATACCGAAACGTCAGAATTCCTAAATTCGGATAAAGATGAAATAACGGAGACACGTTTTCATTCAATGACAAAATTTGAAAATAATTTATTTCGAATTTTAGTGGATACTGGTGCCACACATTCGTACGCTGGCAAGGAATTGCTGGAAAAAATTCAGAATTCCAAATATTCAATTTTTTAAACCGTTGCGCAAAAATTAATTGTTGCGAATGGAGAAACAATCGGTATAATTGGACAAGCAGTAATTCCAATTATAATCGGAAATGAAACAAAATATGCTATGTTCAGGTTAGTTCCAAAATTAAATTCTGTAGGCATTTTAGGCACGGACATGCTAAAAGCCCTACGGATGACCCTCAATTATGACTCTGAAACTTGGTGGTTACCAGGGAGTCCCCACACTTACTATCCAATGGAAGCTTATCCCAACTCACTACCCCTCCCCATAACTGAGAATAAAACTAAACCTCACATTGAATTAAAAGAGAATAAGGAAGTTAAAAATGAAAAATTTATAGATAAACCAGCGATTGAAAAATAAGAAATTAGGAATGTAGATAAAAAACCGAAATTTGGAGGTAGTATTAACCTTAAAAGCACTAGAGAAAGTAAAAAAAGTAGCCCAAGGTTAAAAGATAGCGAAATCTTGCTAGTACCCATCAATCCTAATCAATCTCAAAAAATCAAAAACGCCCAAATCCCTGTAACAAATCATAAGAAAGATATCTCAAGCTTAATAAGCATCCCCACGAGCCACAAATTCCAGCGACTATAGAGCATCCCCACCCCCGAAACTAGGGACGAGACAAGCACACAAGACTCATGTAGAATAAGTAAACCTAAGATTAGGAGTAATAAGAAAAATAGGTCGGGAAAAATTTTGTATAATAAATATGTGGAAAAATATAAGGATAGCGACAGTAACCTTTGGAATAATAAAAAATGTACTGATCAAAATAAAATAGGAAAGGAATCTCAAAAAGCAAATAAGATAAGGGAAACCGAAAATAAAAATCAATGGATTAATTTTAAAAACAAAGCAATAAGATTGCAAAATATTTCGGATAATTCAGGAAAAATTGACGAACAAAACAATACTGCGCCAGGAATTTGCGAAGGTATTGTTGAGCTTAACGAAAACCAACCATCTCAATTAGAAATTAAACAGCGATATTACCACGTGGGCCCAAAAATAAAAGAAGTAATTTATCAAACAGTTGATAAACTATTAGAACAGGATATAATAGAAACCTCCTGTTCTGATTGGTCTAACCTTATAGTTATAAAAAAAAACAGGGAAAGACTATAGATTCTGTTTAGATTTCATAAAGGTTAATAATATTACTAAAAAAGGCCTTCACCCAATCCCACTCGTGACAGAAATACTAGATACAATAAGATCAGCAAAATTGATCTCAAAAATTGATTTAAAGTTAGCTTATTTACAAATACCTTTGGAAGAAAACTCAAAACCAATTACAGCATTCACGGTCCCTGGAAAAGGCAAGTACCAATTTAAAAGAATGCCATTTGGTTGAACCAATGCGCCAGCCACTTTCCAGAGACTTATGGATAGAATTATTACTCCAGACTTGAAGCCAAACGTTTTTTGTTATTTAGATGACATAGTAATTATAACTTGAAATTTTGAAGATCATTTAAAATATTTAAATATCGTATTAGATAAAATCAATTATGCAAACTTAACTTTCAGCCCGGACAAATGCGAGTTCGGCTGCTCGGAAATTAAATACTTAGGATTTAAAGTTAACGACAAAGGACTCCAAATAGACGATGAAAAAATCCAACCAATCCTAGAATTTCTTAAACCTAAAAACATTAAACAATTACAGCGCATAATAAGGATGGCGAGTTGGTACACAAAATTTATCCCACACTTTGCCGAAATAATAGAACCAATAAACAGATTACTTAAAAAAGTTAAACCATGGGATTGGGGATTAGAGCAAGATGAAGCCTTTCAGAAAATTAAAGACCGTTTAACGTCAGCACCAATTTTGACATGTCCAGATTTTACTCAACCCTTTCTGCTTGAAACCGACGCGAGTACTGTGGGGCTAGGAGCCGTATTCACTCATACGATCAACGGCGTGAATTACGTAATTGCTTACGCGAGTAGAAGCTTAAACGGCGCAGAATCTTGGTACTCGGCATCCGAAAAAGAATGCCTAGCGGTAGTTTAGGCCATACGAAAATTTAGGCCATATTTAGAAGGGTACAGCTTCAAAGTAATCATGGACCACTTAGCTTTTAAGTGACTCCATAACCTGAAAAATTCCACTGGCCTTTTAGCCAGATGGGCATTGGAATTATTAGAATATGACTATAAAGTCATATATCAGAAAGGTAGTTCAAATTTCGTCCCTGATGCTCTCTCGAGATCAGGAGAACCAGAAAAAATATAGCATTTGCGTTAGCTTGTAGCCTAGAAAAACCAAAAGAGGACGTCATCGACAAAATAGATGACTGGCACTCTACTAAAATCAGACAAGTTACAAAAAGACCAGAACAACACGAAAAATGGCGATTCAGAGATTCGCAACTCTATTCTTACAGAACTGACGCACTAAAATCGACTCTCTTACCAGGCTCTGACCCATGGAAATTTGTCGTACCACGATGACATACAAGCAGGACACTTAGGTTCCGATCAAACGCACACGAGAATTTCCAAGTACTACTTCTGGCCAGGGATGTATTCAGAGAAAATCAAATACGCAAAAAATTGTAAAACATGGCAAAGAACCAAACCGAGTAACCAACCGAAATTAGGGCTAATGGGAAAAAGAATCGTGGAAGAACCATGGACTATGATTGCTGCAGATATCATGGGTCCGTTACCGATTTCAAAAAAGAGAAAGAATCAATATTTATTAGTTTTTGTGGGTCTTTTCACAAAATGGGTAGAGATAATGCCGATAAGAAAACCTAACGGGGTCACAATAGACTCGGAATTTCATAAACGTGTCATTTCGCGTTGGGGAACACTGCGGATCCTCCACACTGATATTGGCACGGAATTTTTCAACAAAACTTTAAGAGATTTAACCGAAAAATTCGGTATCAGACATACCAAAACACCAAAATATTACCCCAAAGCCAACCCAACCGAACGTTACAATAGGACAATTAAACAAATTATTAAAACCTATCTAGATAACGGTCATTCGACCAGGGATGAACATATAGACAATTTGCAGTTTGCAATAAATACTAGCAAAAATTCGTCGGCACAATTCTCCTCGGCATTTCTGAATTTAGGTCGCGAACTAGAACCAACTCAGTCACTCAGAAAAAAATATAGAAAACGATAGCGAAATCGAGTTCCAAAGCACGGACAAATGGACAGATAGATTAAGAAGATTGCAAATCATTAAAGAGGAAGTCCAGAAAAATTTAGACCAATCAAATAATAGACAAGCTAGCAATTATAATTTAAGGAGAAGGCTAATAGAATTTAAAATAGGAGATAGGGTTTTAAAAAGGGTAACCAAGCTATCAAATAAAGCGGATAAAAAGACAGGGAAGTTATTCGACCAGTATGAAGGTCCTTTTGTGATCAAAAAGAAAATTTTTCCAACGATTTACGAACTAAAAACCATAGAGGGAAAAAGCATCGGAGAATGAAATATAAATGACTTTAAATTATAAAAGAGCTCATAGGCACACAGAAACTAATTAATTTTGATTTAAACAATTTAGATTTAAGCAATGGCCATAAGGCAATGGATCATTAGCACTAATTACACGAAACGACTCCAAAAATAAACGAAACAACTCGATCCTTTCAAGTATTTAGAAAAAATAAGTCCAGACAGACTCCAAAAACAAAATTAGACAGTACATCACGTACACCCGCGGTCTTCTTTGAAATTTGAACACATTTCAACAACACTAGCGCCGCCATCGATGCTCTTCGGAACTTTTTCCATTTCACGTAGCTTTAGTTTCGGAAGCTTCACTCACGTTAATTACCATAGGAATAGCCACTTCGTAATTAAATATCCCAGTGGTAAAAATGGGGTATTTTGTGTTCCCAAGTACCAAACATCCTACTGGAAGAAAAGTACATAAGGAATAACTATGTTTACACCTAGCACGGTACCTGAATATACCTTGACTTCTGAAAATATAAATTTTCTATTTTTTGTTGAAATTTTTTTTTTTTTCTAGTTGAAAATGCACAATTTGTTTACTTGTTTCTGTACAAAAGCACATAAGTAAATAAGCACGTATATCGACGATATTTACGGAAACATAACCTCAGTTTTCAGTTGTCATTAAGCACGGCCTCACTCACATGCCTCTCGCGGGAGAAAAAGAGATAGTAGATCTTATTGCGCATGAGCGATTAGTCTAGAGTGCTGGCTCGAAACGTCTGAGCTTGGCAATAAATTTGCAGTTACCGCAGTCAAAACTCGAGGCGCTTTGTACAGCATTATCGGTCTCCTTATTATTACTCCGTGGTAGACAGTCCACGCGTATGTAATATGCAGGTGATCGAGGAAACGAATTCTTCTTTGTCGGCGTGATTCGTTCCAAGTGAAAATGACGCGTTGATGGATTTAAATTAATCTGGACTAATTATATAATCTATGGGGATGTACAGGCACATGCTTCTTTCTTTCGTCAGTTTTTTATGAATATTGAAGAGCACTGTGCCCAGTCTATTTTGCACAATTTTCTAAAATTAATATTATACTCCATGCATTAAGAAATATTTGCTCTGACCGTCATTTTGCATGTCTGCCTGGCCCATTTGAGTTTTTATTTTGTTTCAATACAGCGATTTCATTAATTTTGCTTCCTCATAGAGGAAGCTTTGCAATGGACTGATGGTAACATTTCCCAAAATTTTTAAATTCATTTAATTAAACCTTCCTCAATTTAAAAAAGTCTAATACAATGTTCTAAGCAATTGTCCGGGCATGTGTATGTGTGGATGTGTGCGTGCGTCCAGATATGTGTGTAGACATTTTTTGTGAACACGATAACATGAAGACGGCTGCAGATAAATTGATGAAATTTGTGGGGCTTATTTTCACCACCAATATCTTGAAACTGACCGAAGGATTTCTAAAAATATTTGTTGCATTTTTTTAGCACGTAATAATATTGTAAAAATCAGTTTTTTTATAGTAAAACTTTTGTCGAAGTTTATGCAACAATATAAATGATTTCTTGGTTCGAGACGAATCGATTGACCTAAAATATTAATACATTGTATCAAAGAGTAAGGAAGTTATGGTAATTTATATTATATTAAG
>JAABKJ010013808.1:0-10233 GCA_011634705.1 Andricus grossulariae
AAAGGGGGAGATTAGTACTTTCAAATTCCATATTAGCTTTTGTGGTAGACATTTTTCTTGTTCCGTTACATAACCTCGAAAACAGCTAAAAAACGCGTTTTTTGCACGTTTAGGTTAGGATATCTTGAAAACCTGACGTACAGGAGCAATTTTGAGTTCGGATTCGGATTAAGCGCATCAAAATCCTTCGGAAATGTTTGGTCTGCTTTCTGGCTTTTACTTTTGTCAAATTTTGTCGGCCTGTGTAATTATTGCAGTTACTTTTATCTCCTTTTTCTTTGTATATTAGAACAATAATCACCTCTTTCTAGTCATCTGGAACTTCCCCCATCTCAATACACAAATTTATCAACTCGCATAGCCTCTGACGTACATATTCGCCACTGTATTTAAGCACTTTTCCGTAAGTACCATCTACACAAACATTTTCACCATTCTTCAAATTCTTAATTATATCCATAATCTCGGAGACATTCATTCTCTCAACCGGGTTATCCGATGTATCGTCTTTTATGTCGCAGTTATGCTGTTTGATAGTTTTACCTCCCAATAAATTTTCAAAATAGTCTCTAAAACCGTCTTTCACTTCGTCTGCCTCATATACTATTTTAGCCTTGCTATTTCTAATGGCGACTAACTCTGTACTACTACTTCTTTCCTGGTTGTCCTGTGTTATTCAACTTTCTTAGATACTCTATTTTCTTTTCATTGACGGTTAAGCGGATTTCATCATCCCACTAAGCATCCCCACTCCTTTTTCCTACAACCGTAGTGCCACACACTTCAGTTGCATACCTAACAATGCTTTCCTGGAGCATTGTACATATTTTCGCCCTTTATGTATTTATTGTGTATTAGCGTCTTCCAAGTTGTTCTATCAAGGCGTTACGTCACCTTATCTGTAAGTTCTATCCGCTATTCTGGTTTCTATAAATTCTATATCTTCACTCGCGTATGTATCATCTTCTTGGTCCTCTTTCTTCTACATCCTTGATCTAAGTTAATTTTCGAAAGTAAGCGATAATGATCCGTTTCACATTCAGAACCTTTCATTATCCTTGTATGTATTACTGTGGCTATCGCTTTTGCACTGGATGTAAAGTGGATCATTTCATGCCTATACCAAGTATTTGTAATAAACAAGCCCTTTTCAAATCATAAGCTAACCAATCTGTCTAAACTAAAATTTGTTTCTGGATCTCTAAAAAAAAAAATATCACACCCTTTCCGTACCCTCGCGTTGGGCTCTAACTCATACATTCATATCTTCTAGTAGAACGATTCTTTCCCCATGATAGCAAGTGCCTATAGTATCATATAAAGTATCCCATAAGGCGTCTTTCACCTCACTTCTTCCACCGTTAACTGGGGTGTAACACGCTATATTAAATAGTCTTCTAATTCTCACTTTCATCCCAAGCCACAACAATCTAGGAGATGCAAATTTATGCCCTTCAACATGCTCTTTTGCTCTCTCATTCATAAATAATAAGAATGACTCCTTGACAATCATGTGATTTGCTATCTACGCCTGGCCATAGTTCTAATCCGTGCTTTAACTCTCTATTTTTTATTATTCTCCTGTCGCATACCTTTTTAGTTATTTCAGGTACGCAAAAAATATCTAGCTTCCTTACGTGCATTTTTTCTCGTAATTGTATTTCGTCATTATCATTCACTTCTCCAGCATTCCTAACACCCAGTCTCCATTCATCGCCTGAAACTTTACTTTTACTTTTGCAGGATGCATGCCTTTCGTTGAACAAAATTTGAATTCATTCTGAGGCTACTCTATTATTTGTTGTATGCATTATTTAAAGTAAACGCCTAACTACCAATTTGATGCGAGAAATGTATTTTGCGAATAAAAAATCATGTCCAAAATAATTAGCCAGTCGTCGTAGGATGATTAGTCCAAAATAATCAGCCAAATAGTCGTAAGGTGGAAAGTACAGTTATAACGCCAGGCCCACACGAATTCAGTCAATGGAGGTGGAGTAGAGTGACAGAACTTGAAGCTTAAGACTCATGGTTGGTTTGTGTTGTATGGGTATGGTGTCTGACACTTGCGGCTGCTAGGATCGCTAGCGTGCGTGGAAAAACACAAGATGGCGCGGGCGGCGCGGCGGTTCCAATAGTGGTTACGCCTGCTATTCGCATCATATCAGTCCCTCATAACGCAGTATTGAGCTGTTTAAAGCACTATTTTCAAAATGCCAGCCTTCAGCAGTTCAGTGAGAGATGAGATGATGTGTCAATTTCTCTAAAGTCTCTTTCAGTTATCCGCGGTCCTCAAAAATAACATATTTTATCGCCAAGGCATTCTACAATATAAAGTGTAGCTATCTGTCTGCTTTTAAGTCGAATCCATCTTATAATTGAACTATCATAGTAAAAGTTCAATAATAGATTTTCGTAATAAATCTTAAACAACTAATCAGTAATTATCCGCTAATACCAAAGAAATGTAAAATTATGTCTAACAATCATTCACCAATTAGAATACCAAAAATAATTTCTAAAAGATATATTAATAAAAAGTAGCAACTAACATGTTAACCATAAATTACAAATATATTATTTTATTCAACCCTTAGTAGGCACACCTCTACTTAGAATATGTAGTAACCACAGTAGTGCGATTTGGGATTTAAAATTTTTGTCATTTAATATCTCGGAAGTAACTAATCTAAATTAAATGCATAAGAGGTAGTCTTAGGGGGAGAAACGAATATGTCGTAGTGGAGAGAGACCCTTGGTCTACGCAGGCAGGAAGTTACAGAAGTAAGAAATTTCATGAGGTGCGAACTCGCACTAGTGTGGTTATTGAAGGTTAAATATAATAAGAATTCGCGATACATAAAATTACATGAAATTTTTTCTTCAAGTAAGAGAAGATTTGATATTAACAATTGAGAAAGACCCAGAAAGTAACCGGGAAATAACCAGAAATTTTGTGGGCGAAAATTAGTAGACACCATTTTTCCGCACGCATAAAAATAGTTTATTGAAATTTCTTTCTCAGTTCAGTTTCTTGACATATTTGTATTCTGGATTCCTCTAAGTTACCCCGGATTATCCGGAGAACTTGAAATTCTCTTTACTACAAGTGGATTATCTAGAATTACACTCGGTCATTCAAATTACCCCAGATTACCAGAGTTGTTTCCTCTACTAGTCACACGGTAAACAAGGAGTATCACTAAAAAGTTTTGAAGAGATTACGTGAAGTTGTAAAAAAAACGGTCTGATTGTGGAGAACTGAGGACTGGGTCCTTTACCACGACAACGAACGTGCCCATTCATCGCTGCTCATTTAGCAATCATTGGTGAAACACGGCCTTATACAACTTCGGCAGCCCCCACACAGTCTTGACCTGACTCTCTGTGATTTCTGGCTGTTTGCCATATATTTGCAGTTATTGTCTACTCCAAAAGGTGATTTTGAGAAGTGCTTTCGAAAGTGAAAGGATTGCTGGAAGAAGATGGCTTCCAAAGAGGAGTACACACCTCATGTGCACTATCATCGAATCTCTTACTCCACACCTACGACACAGTGTATAGTAGGTAGCTCTGTACCAGTTCGGTTTTTCGAGGAAAGAGACATCAATTAAACAACTGAATATCTAGGCAACTGAATTCATTACCCAGTTTGATCCCTAAATTATCTTAGTGCCTGAAATCCCGATCAGCTGATTTTTCCGGATTATTATAACGAGAATCTACAAAAAGATGAAAGTACTTCTTTTACATTTTAATTATCATAATAATTTAATTCGAGAGTTGACGCAGACCTTTGCTTAATATACTGGTGAGTGATGGCAATTATTGACCAACCCCCAAAGTGCATCACTCAATCCCAAGGTATCAAATTTTGAACAAAAATTACATCAAATCGTTGCACAGTGGATAAACGGTTGATATCCACGTAACTTAAGTTTAAAAATTACAAATAAGTCTGCTATTGGGACAACACTTTAAAAAAATAGAGTTTGTTTGACACACTTTCCTTTCAGGGTAAAACAATAATACAATAATTACCAGCATAAAAATGAAATCGACGGCGACAACAATAAACATTCTCCAGCATAATAGTGATGCTGTTCAAGACGAGAAATGTCAAGGCGGCGGTCGAGAAAAGCAAGGCAGGAGAACTCGAGGCCTCGTATTTCAAGCCAATGCAAGGCCTTGAAATGCAAGACCTCGTCTTCGACTCGCCTGGAAGGCTTGATGGCGAATAAACAAAAGCTCTCGTAAGATGATTGTATCAGAAAATTTTTTACTTTTCAAAAGAAATTACATACGCTGAGTTATGAAAATATGTAGCTTCCAAATATTCTATTTTCATGTCGCTAAGTAGAAAATTAAACAAAATTCAATTCGCTATTTTGACCGTCTGACAGACAAAAGACCCCTGCTGCGAAGTGTCTGGTTAGAGTGCGGGTTTTTCATTCAATGGTAAGCGTTCCCGTATATGGCAGTGAAAACGCAAACCTCTAAGAAAATCATAAGACAAGACCTTGACTTCCGAGGTCCCGGCATTTTCAAGCCAGATCCAGGATGAGCAATTTAAGGAGGCAGATATGTCTTGGCTTGTCTGGGCTTGATGCTCAATACTCCTCGCTCGACGGCAGTCCATGAACCCGAAAAATCATCCTTGAATTTTATAGCACCGCAAACAAAGATTGCTTATAAAAGTAAAAAAAAAAAATCATCGCAATCAGTTCCATTCTGTGACTCTTCAGTTTCTTATCAAAATGGATAAACAATCTTATCTGAGTCTTTTAATATTTTCTGTGATTTTGTTGCAATTAATTGTGTTTTCAGCTGGTGAGAATATGGGTGAGTACAATATCTGTTATGTCTTGCTTTTTCGGACCATATGATTGCCATCAATCATAAATTGATAATGAAAAATACAATTAACATGTTTTTATCTTTATCTAACTGTTGTTTTTTATTTTCTATATGTCTTTTATTTTAAGCGTTTTCAAAATCATGTCGAAGAAAAAATCTTGACAAAGGGATCGTTCATGGAGGATCAAGATTTTTTTTACCCTTGAAATGATACTAATAAATTAACCAAGTGTCATTCTTGCAGGATTGTTGTTGGTGCCTCACAGTCGTGAAAAGCGAACAATTGGCACACCTCCACCGCTAGTGCCATTTATACAGCGGCATCACGTGCTCCATTATGAACTGCATTTTTCGTCTCCCACCATAGTCCAAATGATAGATAATGAGGTTAGATTTGCATATGGCTATGCAATACATCCTTTCATTGCCTTATCGTTTGTTAACGTTTATAGTGCAAGAAAGCATGGGAAGTTTAATATTGCAACATATGAGCCAAATACGAACATTCTTAAGTTTCACCATATATTAGATTGGGAAGAAGACCAAAATATTGCCGTGATGTCCGTTCAAGAGCCTATTACGATGGAGAACAATCTACGTAGTATTTCGGAGTTGGGATTTTCGGATACAGAGATCCACTTTGCTAGAAGAAAGGCGCAAGAGCTCATTCAAAATAGAAATACACAAGCTGCAGTAGCCCATTCTTCTGACCCATTTTCTGGCCTCGTTCCTCAATATAACTATCATAATTAAATTTTGTTTTCTTGCTTACGTGAAATTTAATATGCAAGGGTCTTCAAGGACGTTGAATAGGAATTTGGCATAAAAATTTACTAAATTATACTAATAAATTAGCTTTAGACTAGATGTATGTATGATGTATGTATGTTAGATGTATCATCATCTCTTCGCATTCGTCAAAAGCTAGTATATAATCTTAATTCACGACAAGGCCAACAAAGTCAAACAGACTTCATGGCTTCATTGAACTGTATTCAACAAGCCTTCAATAAATAGGACGTGAAAAAATATGCATAATTTATTCCCATGGCAATCAGTTTTCAAGGTTCAAGGCCATGTTTACATTCAATCGTTTGATATTAAGAACATAGTTATTCTACTTTAGACAAAATTAACTTATTCTTTAATTTTGAAACTTAAACTTTAGCACTTTGTAAAATACTTCATTATAAAAAATACATAAAAATGTATCCATAGATTGTGAAACATATTTTTTGTTCTTGGATTTATTGAGTTCTCAGGGGCCTTTCCAAAAATACAACATTTTGGCAAGGCGAATTTGATAATATCAAATCAATTGTTTCGTATACTCGGATTTCATATATACGTACATAAATTTTTTCAATCCAGAGATGTCAAAACAATAATTATTTCAATTTATCACAAAAACGTAATCTATAGTTTTCAATAGTTTAACTCCTCAAAAAAGTACCTTAGATAAAACATTTTGTGTTGGGACATGTTCGAGAGGCCTTGAATTTTTTATACCTCAAGTGAAATTTTTCTTTATATTTCGACCTCTTCTTCTACGGAAAACGCTGCAAATTCGTAGTAATAATATCACGAAAATTGCAGATTACTTTATTCTAAAACAGTATAGAAGAATCAAGAACATTCCAAAATTTAAAGACAATTTTCAAAATGTAGTAGTATTCCAGAAAATCCCATAAGAGTTCAGAATATTCTAGAACAGTTCAATAGTTACAAGAATTATCCAGAATATTCCAAAGCTTTAAGTACATCTTACTTAATAAGACGAAAACATGTACGATTTATCAAATTTTATTTTAAAGCACTTGCAGATGTAATCTAATCTTCAAATCTATAAATCATAAGTGCAGCGATAACAGTAATCGAATTCACATATTAACTTGTCAACATCAAGATCGCTGAGTGAGACACGCCAAACATTAGTGCAATCCTAAATTGAAACAGGATTCCCATAGGATGCTCAAGTGTATGTCCAAGGTTCTGTCGATGTGTCCAGACATCGTTCAAACATCCTTGAATCTCTGCTTGGTATTAGTAGGGTAATGCTTACTATCTGAATTAGATAATTAAGTTTTTGATTACACAAGTTGAATTATTACATCTTCATAGATGCAAAGGAGATAATAATCAGTATCCTCCCCCTCTTGATGACTATAATTACACATGATGGAGGTATAACATCTGTAAAAAATGTATTCCTTAAAATTGTAATGTCGACAATTTTCACTATACAGTAAACGTTATACACTGAATTCCTTGAAGTAATTTACAAACACAAATCCAGAAATAATTATGGTTCAAATTTCCGATCGTAAATAAAGAATTTACCTTACTCATTTCAATTTGAGAGCTATGTTTGTTTGGCAAATGTAAAAGTCCGATTGAAACGTTATAAACTGCTTTCAATTTTTAAATCATTTTAAATTAATCGACTCATAGTTGAATGCTTTTATTTAAATTCCAATCGCATTCAAATATTGTTTCAATACAAAATATTTCATTTTTGGTTCATTAAATTTTAAATTTTTTACTTTAAATGAAATAAATTTTTTTAATATTTAGGAACATTTGACTTTTTATTTAAAAACAGTAATTGTAAACCGTATATTAAGGAATTTCGTAATATTTCAAGAATTACAAGAATTAGAACAGAAATAAAAATATTCTACAGGATTCTATAAGATTAAAATTGTTTAAGGTTTTCGAGGAGTTATATAATATTTTAACAGGATTTATGGGGTGCAAATATATTTCAAATGATTTAAGGGATACGATTTAAGGGATTGCAACAAATTTGAAAAGAAATGATACGATTACCATAGCTTTCTACGTAGTTTATGGGATGTAAAGAGATTGACGAGTTTTCCAGGAATTTTCAGAGAATCTCAACAACAGATTTCAGGATTTTCTGGAAGAATTTCAACGGAATTCAAAGTTCTTAGGTTATATCTTAAAAATTCAAAAGCATTTCACGAGATTCTATGAAGATGTATGATGTACATCAGATGAAAAAAAATAAGTTCTGCTACCATTTATACTAATTTGAATTATGAAATGAGTCTCAGGTTCATTATAATATATTCAACATACTAATTACTAAATACTACAAATTTGAAGTGTATGCACGATTAAGACTTTTGATGTTTTTTAAATTGCGATTAGCCCTTTGAAGAACATAGTCACATAAAAACAACTTTCTTTTTGCAATTTGCGGTTTACAAGTCTTTTATCTTCCGTTTTTGACCGTAGGCGATAAAATATTTATCATCATCCTGAATAAATTTCAGATTTAGTAAGCTGTTTTAAAGACTGAACAGCTTTTTCTTCTCTCACGGATACAAGAAAGTCGTTTATTGTACATAAAAGAAATGTAAAAAAAATCAAAAAATCTCACAGGTTTCAGTGGCTCAATTCATAATACAAATGCTCTTCATTTGAAATTGAGCTACATTTAATGTTTGCAGAACAATGATTTAACTTTAAACGTTACAGATCACCATTGTAAAAAAGAAGTAAAATATTTTAAGACGTTTTAATTTTGAAGAAAAAACATTTATAATTCAGCCTTAATGCAACTAAAAGCATTGCATTTAAAATGCGTCAAATCCAAAATTGGTTCAGAAAAGAAAATTGAAAGCAGTGATCGAGCTTCAAAAGAAGCGACTCAACTTAAGAAAGTGCCTCGCTGCCTTGCAATGAGCATTGGCAACGGTATAGTTTCACATTTTCAACGTTTACATTACAACCATCAGAAAAGTGCCAACCCAAAGCTTTAAGGGTTCTAATTTAAGCCTTAAAAAGTATTAAGTGTACAATCAGTGTTAAATATTGAACAATTTGTATGTAGAAGTGCTTATCATAAAATTGAGGAGTTTTAAATTGAAATCAAAGCCATTTTGAATAATTTGAAAATAGAATCTGAAATATTGACAAATATTATATATACGGGGGCATGTCGAAAATAATAAATTTTGTAATTTGAAATCACCACAACGCAAAAAAGTACTGAGATCCTATAAGAGTATAACAAAAATTCATTAATTACGTTTTTACCTTGTTTGTCGCAAGCTCGGAGACTTCTTTCAAGTTTTGTTTTCCAGCAACACTGATACATCCAATGTTAATAATTATATGTACCAACTATGAAAGTCTAACGAAGAAGGAAAAGATTAAACATGATAACCAATAAAGTTTATTTAATATTAGATATTATGTGAAAGGACGGTACGTTGGAGGACCTAAGATAAATAGTCAATTTATAAGAAAAGTAGGAAACTTTAGTTTCAGGAAAATATATATCTTGGCTATAGTAAATAGAAGCACATTTTGCAATAAAATATAAATTGAATTGCTTAACTTCAGTTTCACTGAATAACTGCTCACACGTGAAGTTGCCCACCACCTCGTGTGATATGGCGCGCAACTATTATTTTTTCCATATTGCAATATATGGATAATGAAGTGAATTACAGAACTTTAATTTCCATCACATAGCTAAGTTTTAGTAAGTTCTTCCAAAGGATTCTTTGTTACTTAAGAACTTTTTGAATAAAATGCTAAAATATTTGACAAAAATCTTCTCATGTATAATGCATTTACAGAACAAATATTAAAAAATAGTTGTTTTATTCCCGTCAATGTCAAATGTCAGTTAAGCATCAATTGGATTCAGTTGCACTCAAGGTAAAAACAAGTTTTCAAATAATATTTATGCATTAACTTGTATTAATTTTTTTAAAAAATGGGCTAATTTCGCATTTTTTATTACCTAAATATTATGCAAACATTCAGACAGTACGACTATTTTCACGAGCCTATTTATTATATTAGGTGTATAACTTAATTTTTACCTTTTTCCCAAAAAAATATTTTATGTTATAAAATATATAAATACCAGATCAATCTTGGAAATATTGTCCATTGTTTTCGATGACCTTGCACCACCTATTAGGTAACTTACGGATGCCATCGCGAAAGAAACTTGGAGTCTGGGAAATGATCCTTCTTTTGAAACCCATAAATGCCAGATGCCTTGCCTGGGGCGTTTGGGCACCTGAGCCAGATGAAAAAATTTGAAATTTGCAGTGACAGTATAAGAGCCAATTTTCTTCTAGGATCGATTATTGATGCCCCAAGTTTATTATTTGTCAATCGCCAGACCGATAGATTGGAGATAACATACTGCCAGACTCGATAATTATCAATAAAAAAACTTGGATTTTCCAGTGATAGTATAAGGTCTGGCGTTTTTAATAACGTAAAGAATAGTATTCACAGGTAGCATTCTTAAAACGACAGACCGAAATTCCGGGGATAACACCTTGAAAATTAAGTTTGAAAATGAATAATTTTCCTCGAAAGTGT